>JABCKQ010017508.1:0-25132 GCA_018857305.1 Termitomyces sp. T159_Od127 | reverse complement strand
ACTGGAGAATGGAAAGTAAACGACAAGGGGAGGCATTGCGCGTTGACGAGAGAATGCCGAGGGATGGAAAAACCCCACTCGCAACAACGCATGCATTTGGTGTTCAAGTCTATTGTTCAGCGACTCACTTATCAAATGGAAGGTTCGCATCCCCAAAGTAGAATTCAACTGGGAAATACCGTAAATACGAGAAGATGATCGAGCAGGAGAAGGACACACTCTGAGCAACCGCCTTCTTCTGCAGCTCCGCATCTTCCGCTCCCACAGCAACTGGCGCGGTCTCAGCAGCAGCAGCAGCCGCAGCCGAGGTCGAGGTCTCCGCCTTGGTCTCTTCAGGAACAGCCGGCGCCTCCGTGGTAGTCATCGGTACATCTTCTTCAGCCATGGTGACAGAACTTGATAAATGGAATAAATAGATAGATCGGCAAGATAAAAAACGATTTTAGATGGGCAGAGTCGAAGATTGTCGTGCTGACCAGGGACGACACAGTTTTTGGCTCGACGTCAATCTGATTGCAATTTTTGGCGATAAACCGTCGGGATGGGTTAGGGTTTGGTTGATAGGATCACGACTGATCACGATCGGCTCGGCATCCAACTTGTCTCCCAGTACATTGATGAGGTATCTTTGATGTATTGAGACTGGACTGAAGATAAAAACATCCTTTTCGATTGGCGTAGACAGGGCACCAACTCCTTCTCAGATGTCCGTTCAAACGTTCAAATGTTCAGCCGACCTACATAATTGTACCAGTGAATGCACGCCTACCGAAATCTCCTGAAATCATGAAAAAGTCCACGTAGACATGGTTCCGGCTGGCTTTCTGCGGAGAAAATCCATCGTTGGACCACTAAATCAAATGGATGCTGAAAGCTTGCCTACAACGTTCAAAATCAGTCGAGCTTAGATAACGGAGATCTAGGAAGGTCTGGTAGAGTCTAGAGCTGACGCAGTGGAGTTTTTGGCCACAGGCACGTTGACGTCCCTGTATGATCGCCTCCGGGTTTCCTATTTCCTCAAGTATAATCAACTGCTCTTATATTTCTCGTTCTTTACGATTTCTAGACAATTATTGTTGTGTTTCAACGGGCCTCGACCGCGAAGCCTCGAAATAATTTCTCAAGCACCCTCATTACACGACACGAAAAATAGAAAATACACCGTAATCCGCTCCGTAGATCCACATACCTTTAGCCGCATGATTGAAGGTGATCGACTCCCGCTTCTACATTGAAACGACTGAAGCCCCATGTCTTCCGAAATATCAGAGGGCGCTTGGCAGTCACGCTCAAGTCACGCTATCCAATTTAGACTTGAACCGCCATCAACGTTCTTCTGATCGCTGTTGGCAACAGCAGCTCAAAAAAGTCTCGATAAAAAACCCTTTGGAAGGTGTTGTGAGAGAGTCAAGATATCCCAAACACGAACGATATTTTTACATGCTCTTGCTAACCCGACAAACGGGGCGGAATGTACAAGCGCCCGCGGATCAACTTGATGCGTGACACTAACAAAGAAAAATGGTCACATCCTCCGCGAGCAATGAGACTTTCTGAAGCGTTGTTGCAGCATTTTCGCGAGTTTGATTCTACACCAACATACCAGCGTTGTTGCAGACTCTGTCGCCCTAGAATAGCCCAGACTCGGCTCCATGGGGGGACTGGAAAAAAAGGATGTCGCGTGGGGTAAGTGACCGGCTACCACCGGTAGAAACAAAGCCGGTCTGGCAGCCAGCCGGAACTTTCGGGTCCTGCTTCACAGATTTAAACCTGCGGAAAATGTATTTCTTCCCTATTTCTTCCCTTCCTTTCTTCAGACTTGAACCGTACATCCACCGAGAATGTCTGCGCACGATTTGGCCACGAAGACAGCTCAAGATATGGCGTCTGCCAGGGCGGCGACGACCATCGACGTGGTTGCCGTCAGGAACCTGCTCCATAGTCGGCGATTCTTTAAGCAACTAGATATTTGTTTCTGACGTTGGTCCGCAGATGGACAGAACGAGTACCTGAAGCAGAACAAGATCGTCTCGATTCTCAAGAATGATCCTGCTTTCGACAAATCCCAGAAGTACGACGCGACTTGCTTTTTATTCAAGTTTGTACTGATCAATGCAGGGACTTCATGGACCGGACAGATCGCTACAAACGCGGCGTTGCGATGATCAACCGCGTCTACGCGCTGCAAGAGCAGCACAACTGGTCGCAAGAAGAGACTGCCCTCGCTTTCACCAGTCTCGGCGAAGCGCTCCCCATCAATCTCCACAACACCGGTACGCAATCTCTTGCTTGCAAATAACAGCTGCTGACCTTCGCCCTTCCGACACAGCCTTCCAACCTGTCTTCCTCTCCCAAGGCTCGCCCGAACTGGTCGCCAAATACGGTCCCCTGATCGCCACGCGCCGTATCCTCGGCTGCTACCTCCAGACTGAACTCGGTCACGGCACCAACGTCGCTCAACTCGAAACGACAGCCACATATATACCCGAGACCCGCGAATTCGAAATCAACTCCCCGTCGCTGACGAGCAGCAAGTGGTGGGTTGGTGCCCTGGGCAAGACCGCGACCCATGGTGTCCTACAGGCGAAGCTCATTCTCCCCGGTGGAAAGGATGTTGGACCCCATTTGTTCTTGATTCAGCTACGGAGCTTGGGTACGTCGTTGTTGCCGTCTTTGTTGCATGTCGTCGGGCTGATCTTGCTTAATAGACGACCACAAGACCCTGCCCGGAAGATTCATTGGTGACATCGGTCAGTGTCCTCCTTTGATTGCATGTTCTTGTTGCTGACGCCTCGAAACAGGTCCCAAGGCTCTTGGTGGATTCACAGCGGTCGACAACGGCTTTGCCCGCTTTGACCACGTCCGTATACCCAAGGAAAACATGCTTTCCAAGTTCTCGCAAGTCACAGATGACGGCAAGTACGTCCAACCGCCTCACGCAAAGATCAGCTATGGTGGCGTACGTGTTCCTCCTCTACTCTGGGCGAATTGCGTACTTACATGCAATCTCTTATTCTAGATGTTGTACATTCGCGCAAAGTAAGCTTCCAGTTCTAACATCAAACTGTTTTGCTAATGCTAACCATCATCGAAAGCATGATCGCCGCTTTGGGCTGGCTTATGGGTAAAGGTACGGCTCCAGAGTTCCAGCGAAGTAAGTGATGCTGACCCAAACTCAACCAGCCGCAACAATCTCGATCCGTTACTCCACCGTTCGTCGCCAAGGCTCCAAGAACCGTGACGGGCTCGAGCAGCAAGTCATCACCTACCCCTCCCAATACATCCGTCTCCTTCCTATCCTCTCGCACGCATATGTCTTCATCCAGCTCGGACGCTCACTCGTACGTTTCTTGCATCTTCTAAATCCCACAAAATCTAACACAATGCAAACAGCTTGGCGCTTTCAACACCATGTCGTCGCGTCTTGCCACAGGCGATACTTCCCTCCTTGCTGAGATGCACGCTACCACTAGTGGTCTGAAGGTGCTCGCTACAACTATTGCCGTTCAGGACGTCGAAGTTGCCCGCCGCGCCATGGGTGGACACGGCTTCAGCGCCTTCTCCGGCCTCGGCAGGCTCTACGCCGACTTCTTGCCCAGTGCCACGTAAGTCATCACTGCCTGCTTTCCGCTATCCTCGATGACTCATCCTCAAATAATCGAACAGCTACGAGGGAGACAACTTCGTGCTCGACCAACAAGTCGTCCGCGCCGCCCTCAAGTCCTACACACGACTCACCACCGCCGCCAAGCCCTCCGCCGACTCCCTCTCCCCATCCACCGCCTACCTCCGCCTCCTCCTCTCCAAGCAACCCGCCCCCGCATCCGTTTCCTCCGCGGCATGGAACGACCCCGCCACCTCGATCGCCCTCCTCGAATGGCGCGCGGCCCTCCTCGTCCGCGAGCACGCACAGACCAAAGGCGAGTCCGACGCCAGCGCCAACCAGCGCGTCTCCAAGGCCGTCACCGAGGCCTTCGTCGCCGCCCAAGTCGGCTCGATCATCAACGGGCTCGCCACCGATGGATCTGCCGCCGTCACCCTCAAGGGCGAGACTCTCGCTGTCTCCCAGAGGCTCCTGGTGCTCGTACGTGTCTCTAAAATTCGCGATCGTCCCCCCCGTCTCACTATTGCTTAGTACCTCCTCACCGTCGTGGAAGGCGCACTCGTCGACCTCTACTCGTTCGGACTCCTGTCCGTCTCCGCCAACACTGGGTTGGCCGACCCCGCTCGCAGCCTCCGTTCTGCCATCGATACCTTGTGCCGCGGCCTCCTGTCGAACGCCATCGGGCTCACCGATGCCTTCGGCTTCGACGACTGGGTGCTCGACAGGTACGTTCTCCCATGCTCTTGCCCGCCCGTTCCGCCTCTAATGATATTTGTACTGCAGTGCTCTGGGTGTCTACGACGGAAAGGTGTACAACGCCCTGTGGGAGCGCGCGCAGGCTGAGCCGCTCAACAAGACTGATGTCACTGATGCGTATGCGACATCGATCAGGTCTATCCTGGAGAGAGGCGAGAGGCAGGTAAAAGCACAATCTAAGCTGTAATCTATCTCATCCCGGGTGGATGTTACGTGGTTCGAGTTTTATCTTAGAGGAATGGATGGAATATCTGCATTAAAATAAACAAGCTCAATAAAGTTAATAAATTATTCAATTTTTGACCCTCACTTGACTGAATAAGTGGATGAATGATCAGGTTCAATATATGCCCACGATTTTGAAGATCTCTTGCTCGAACCGGTTCCTTTGAGCTGCACCAATTGGTTCGCAAGTTTTACTGTAGTACACTGGATATATGATAAAAATACATCAATTGCAAAAGTGTGGTACAATGTGAAACCAAAGACACCGTGCAACACCCCCCACCCTACTCCAGTCCAGGCATCTCATAATCCGTCGGCACATCCTTCCTCTCCAACCATTCCGCATCCGCACTTCCCAAATCCACACCCTTCCCACAATCCAGCCTCCTCCTCGCCGGCAGCTCCTTCAACTCAACACTACGCCCTCCCTCACCCTCACTTCCACCCACTCGCGCGACAACATAATGCTCCCCATGCCACCCCACAAAATCAAGCGACGGGAGCGCCATAGCTATATTCCTCGCACTCGAAGTCCATAGCTCCGTTTGCGCCAGAAAGTCCTTCTCAGACATCATAGTCGGTTTCGGCCGCCTCTGAGATGTACACGCGAGATGCAAGAACGCCAGTGAATGGAAACGGGAAAAGAGGCCTGCGTAGGCGCTGGGTATTTTGTTCGATATGGCCGTGCTAACGGTGATGGCGGCCATTTCTTTTGGTATCGCATTGACGAGGGAGAAGAGCGCTGGGTGCGTCAAGTTCGCTATGCGCACGCCTAAGGCGCGAAGCCCTGGTAGTTCGGGCAGGAGGTTGAGCACGAGGTCCCATGGGCACGTCCCGAGATCGAGTCGGCGGAGTCGTTTCCGCCTCCGGAGGAAATGGGTGACGCTCTGGTACAGCGCGAGCTCATCGTCGTGACCCAGCACCACGAAACGGAACGCCTCGAGGTGAGGAAGGAACGTGTGCTCATCGTCTATGATTTGATCACTGTTAAAAACGACGGCGGCGGATCCTGGTTCCTCGAACGTCCCGTGTAACGTGAGGCTTTGTAGATTGTGTGCGTGTGCGATACGGACAAAGACGATGTGTGATATTCGTGTATCGACGAGATCGAGGTGTGTTAGGTTTTTGATTGTTGGAGACTGGAAGGCAGTGTCCCATGAATGATTTCGGGCTAGGTAAGCACCCAGTATGAGATGTCGGAGAGTATCACGGTTTTGGTCGAGAACGGTGCGTACTTCGCCCATATCTGCGAAGCCGTCGTCGTCCTCAGCCCGTAGGGTGAATTTACGTAGCTTTTGAAAGGCAGAGACGCCGACAGCGTCAAAGTGCCAACCACTGACGAGCTATGAGGAGATATTCATGTATTCGATGAAAGTAACTCACATCAGACCAAGCCCCTTCAAATGTGGATGGCTTTTCAGATAAATGTCGAGCGTGTGGAAAATCTGTCGAACCGCAATTTCTCTGTGAAAGGATGAGACAAATAGCCAGGTGCGAAGGTGGTATCGTGGGATATGGTATGCAATCCTTTCCCATACTTCAAGTGGAGCCCGTTGGGACGCGGGTTCAGCCATGAACCGAATCTATGGCGCGTCGGTCAGTTTAAACCAGAGCCGAGGTCAAAAGATGTCGTACTCGTCTTTGACGTCTTATGTGTTGCTGAATCTCGCGGTTGGAAGGGTCAAGCCTTAACACGGCTTGAAAGTCTATGTGTCAATGTATCAGCGCACTTTGACAGCGTACAACCGTATGTGTGACTAGAATATGACCTTGATGTGCCTTTACAAGGAGCATGTCTCCACCTGTTTTACGAGCATTAGCACGGGCGAGCAGCGCCCGTGCGATGTCCCCCTTGGGCAGATTAGGGGTCTTGAGATAAACTTCCAGGTAATTTTCAACATCAGGTCCATATCTGCAAAAAGACGTCAGAAATGATAACTATGGTACAAAGCGTTACACACTTTCCCGCCTGGATCAGAGCCAGTGCAGTGTCAAGGAGAAAATTGGCCTTGTTGTGCTGTGATAGAGAGTGAAGAGCACCGTATACCGTCGTCGTCAGCTCATCTGGTGAGGAGCTAGACATGGTAGACGGAACAAAGCCTTTGTGTGAGTTCTGGCCGAAATTGAATTGTTACCATCGCGTCGGGTCAAGCCTTCAAGTTGCCGATGGCCATCAGTCGATCAAATAACTTTGTCCAGAGTCAGACTGTACATGGCAGAGCACAGCGACTTCTCATACTGGCCATACTGGCCTATGCACAAATCTTGACGATGACGTTAAACGTATCACAGTGACGATGCTGGAGGGGCGAACCGTAATTTAGGCGTTTTTCAAACTGGGGTACATCGGGTATGGCTATCGAACGCCTCGAAAACTACGTGCAGTGAAGCAATTGCTCTGAGTCTGTTACTCCTTGTATCATTTCTTCGTGTTTTGTCTATTGCTCTTGCTGCCACTGGTCTGGCATGGAAGGTTCAAAATTCGTACGTTCTATCACACAGCGACTGAAGCTTTCCTGAATCTGATCTCAGGCCACAATGGATTGGTATTCAAATGAGTAAGAGAAGGAGTTTGATAGAGACTATGATGGAGGTGGATATGATAGAGGTATGTGCATCGTGATGAGATTTCGGGAGGTCCTGCTGTCCGAGTACGCTTGGATTCCCAGGTATGGCTTGGATATTTGACGTTCAACCCTAATTTACGAGTTATTTTTGGAACCAGCGCGCACACGAAACAGGCCAACAATCCATTACAATTACTATTCATACATCCATATCATGAAGACCGGTCCAGCCAGGGACAGGTACTAGTCCGACACTGCTACCTAAGTACTATGATAGTGGTTGTCTCTGTATGGAACTCGGTCAAGACTTCAATCCTCAACATAAAGACGGACAACATACGGATCAGTCTAGCTCGTCGATCTCGAAGTCACGAGCATCAAGTTCCTCCTCGAAATCGCGCGTGTCGAGATCACGGGAATCAAGGTACTCTCCGTCGACCAAGTCACGCTGAACCAGTGCTGTTCTCTCGTCGTCGTCAGAGTAAGTGTCCGTCGAAGAATGACCAGATGAAGTGGACTTCTTGCCAGAGACAACCTTTCCAAGGCGACTAAGGAAGCGAGCCTCGAGGTCGCCATCGTCATATCCACGAGCCGCGAGTTCCTCACGAATGCTGCGCTCCAAGTATTCGGTCTCATTTAAATCGCGAGGCTCATGGTCATCCTCCTCGACATCATGGGCTTCGAGGTACTCGCTATGAGCGAAGTCATGCTGAGACATGGGTGGATTTTCGTTGGCGTACGAGTCTGAGTCCATAGAGGAGTGACGAGACGAGGAATGATGAGACAGGGAGTGATGAGACAAGGAGTGATGAGAGGGAGTGACCATCGAATGATCAACGGATGGGATGGACTTCTTGCTGGAGAGGATGTTTTCGAGGCCACTCAGGAAAATGTTACGAGCCTTGAGATCTGCAACGTCATATCCGCGAGCCGCGAGCTCCTCGTCAAGGTCGCGCTCTAAGAGCTCCATGGCCTCAAGATCACGCGAATCTAGGGACTCCTGATCGACAATGCTGTGAGCCATTACGGGCGCGCTTTCGCCCGTGGAGGACTCAGTGCCAAGAGAGGAGTCGGCAATGGGGACTGACGAGACACTGCGATGAGATGAGGCAGGTGTTTTGCCTTTCAAAGTATCCATGACGGCTCCTACACCACGACCTATCTGCTCGAATATGTTGTCGCGAGCATCAAGTTCCACATCGTCAGATTCCCGAGCCTGTAGCTCACTGGAGAAGGAGTCGAGACTGTCACGCGCTACAACTGGAGCGGACGCGGTGAGCTTCTTGCGGAAGATGGTGTCCGCAGCGGCATTCAAGGATTGGACGAGATCTCGAGTCCTGATCTCGGCGTCATCGTATCCGCGAGCTGTAATCTCACCTGGTAGGGACTCGTCGGGATTCAGTGCCTCGCCCCCAGAAGATGATGGAGTTTGGATGCCAGCAAGAGCCTTTTCTTCAGCAGCCTTCGTCTCGTAATACTCTGCCTTACGGGCGCGGTAATTTGCCTTGACATCATGGAAAAAGTTGCGGCCTAGAAGACGTTCAACATCATCGAAAGTGCGTGCTTCAAGGTCCTCGATGTCGAGACCACGAGCTTCCATATTGAGCTTGGTATTGGAGGGCAAGGGAGGGGCGTGGAGCGGGTCAGCAGTGTAGGTCTGTGAGCCAGTCCCCGCTGATGTCGTGCCTTCGGCCGCACGTTGGGCGTCTGGTGTCATCGAGGACTTTACCTTATGCGCCAGAGCAGGTGCGGTTTCCTCCTCGTAGTCTTTGGGTAAACGTTGCGGGCCCTTCGCCTTGCGCAGAGGGTGCGAGACGCTGTCCCAGTTAACTCGTTCACCAGTGCTGTAGGGGGAGTTGTCCCAGGTGTCGACGTCGTGGATGGAGTCGCCTCCGTTCTGGCCTTGGGAAAGTCGTTGATGACTTTTGGCTGCGACTGCTCTTCTAACAAACTTCCTGCCATTGTTCCCGACCCTCTTGGCACTTGAGAGGGGATACGACTTTCGAGTGCTCGGGGTGTTGAGTTGGAGGTGAGGATTAGAGCCAGATAAGAGATGTAAGTGGATGTAGAGTCAGACCGGCTGGACGTGCGATGAAAGCTCAGAACCTGCTGAGAGTTGGGGGTCTGTTTCTGCTTCGAGCCTACCTTTTATACATGTACCCTCGGCCTCCCCTGGATCAGCATTTCAGACCCTCATCTTAGCCGGCTGGTTGCCATGGGCAGCAGATCCGTCGTTTACCGAGCATCACTCGAGGCGGTAGAACGCGACAAGTGGCGAATTGCATACAGCTCAAATTCAGAGAGAAAGCAGAAAAGTAGGCGTCGTTGAAAAGCCTCAAAGCAGATTACGTCATGAGAGTCACGGTTGGGACCTTGCAACGCGGTCTGGAAACAAACGTATTCTTGTAATACGACCTTAGCTAGTTTTATTGTAGCGGAGGTAGGTATCAGAATAGTAACGTAGTAACAGAACATCTGCATCAATCGGCGTTCTTCTGCCTGATCGCATCATCATGGAACCTCAGGCCTCCAGGAATCATTTTCACATGATTGCATAAAACGGGTCAAATCATACCACTCAACAGAAACTGATATTTTGATTTGTAAGCCCATAGTAGCTCCACGGCTAGACTTTACAAACCAGAATAAAACTCGGTGTTTGACGTCCTAACGATAAATAGTATTGACTAGTGAGCGGTATGGAAACTTGAAGCGTTGACGTTGGAAGCGGTTCGAGGTGAGACTGTGAATTCTCCTGGCCCAGTTACCTCATGGTTACGCTCTTTGAATCTGACAGCGTTGCCATGATATTCACTCTAGAGCACGGGATTATGAGCTTATATGTAGACGCCCATTTTTCGTACTGTGTTGGGTTCATCCCAATATACCGCCTCCCATTTAGCGGAGTCGCCAGTTTGCTTTGCTTCATGCCAGGTTCGAGGTTCGCCGCTTATTTCCGGAGCTGTGGGATCATCACTGAGTTCTTTGGCGGCAGCCAGGAGCTGTTCAAGGTTATCCATCGAAGCAATGATCGCCAGATCTGGTATGGGATTTGGTTCCTCGGCTTTACTTTGCAGATTTGCTGCGGGACCGATCCTCTCGCTCAGCCGTGCTGCAACGCCACTTCTGGTACTTCTGGTACTCCGCACTGCTGCAATGGGGGCCTCCGCCAAGTAAGCGCCAGCCTCAAGTTAGTGGTGAAAGCAGCCCTTACCGGTTTATGTAGGTCACCGATCCCATTGTTACTGTACTTTCCCAGCTGGTCGGCGTCCCTATTGGTTCCGTCACTGCCGACGTCGGTTGTGAGTAGCGAATATCCTCGTTGTCGTAGATTCAATATCTGACATTAAACATAGTATCTTGCAGTCCCGTTGGTGGATCTGTCCAATGGTGAACCTTTAGTCCAATGCTGAATTTACGGACTGATCTAATCTAGCTTGTTTACCAATCAGCGGTACCCAAACTGTTTGCTGCATCGGAAACACCTTCGTAAGTACGCACGATATAGCACAAAGAAGCATTGACTATTGACTTGTAACAGAGTGGCATCATCACTACTGGCTGCTCCGCTATGAATGCCGGCCTTTAGGCCAGCTTCGAGGTGCACGAATAGAGAAGATCCAGAACATTTATTTCCAGCTTCCAGATGTAGTATCGATTATGTCGTCGGTGTATTTGTCTTCCCGATAAGATGCTGTTTATAGCCGTATTTGAGAACTGGTCAAGAATGCCGGGAGCCAGGAGAGAATACTGACAAGGGCAGGACACGTCAGAGATTGATGAAAAGCTCAATCTCTTGAACCAAGCTCCGAAATATGTTCGCCCGACTTGAGTTACCAGTGAATGAAATCTATGATAGCATGATCGCAATGGGAAAGCATACAGAAGGTCAATGTGAGGACTGAGTACTGAGTATCGCCCTGGGTCTGTTCGCAGAAAGATTAACAAATCCTGGAGGACTGTCGAGTATATTTATTAGATCGAGGCCTTGCTTGAGACCTTCTCGGTCTGTCTGTTTGGTATGCACGTGAGCCTGGCGACCCTTCGAAAGAGAGGATTTCGATAGCGTGACCTCATGTGACTTTCGAACTGTTTGTAATTTGTTCTGTACTTAATTCAGAGCTGCATCGGTATTAGAAGTGGAAGTAAATGAGATTGAATAAAGAGTGAATGAGTGAAGGTTTATGGAAGTTGACCGCGTGTTTGCGATAAGAAATTGGATTTCTCGAGTGCGAACGTCGGACTCCTGATCCCGCGAGAGAAAAGGGGGCCGAAAACTCAAGCTAACTACGAGGGACTACGTGAGTGGGCGTGAAGTAGGTGTAAGTAAAGAAGTAAAGAAGTGTAGAATGTGTCATGAAATGGAAAAGGGATGGCAGGAAAACTGAGATTCTTTGAAGAAGACCTTGACTGAGGTAGTCTGGACATTTTTGTTGCAGATGAACCCTTACGCTGCCTACCGACAATTGAACTTTTTACAATCAGTCATAACATTTCAACTTACATTGGTGTGATCAACAACCTCCAGAACCTCAAGAAGGCATTTGAAGTCCACCTCCCCATGATCTTAACCACATCTGCAAGAATACCATTCAACAGCAGGGCCATTGTAACACCAATTTGATAACAGTGCCCACTGACCATGGGCAGTGCCTGGTGATGACACACAAAAATGTGCCAAGTGGTGTTGGAGTAGGCAGTCACTAGGCATGTAGGAATAGTGTTGAGCTCACTATGTGAGAGAACTGGGCAGGGTACCAGCAAACAACATCAGCAGAGGTGGCAGCAAAGAATTGACGAGGTAAGCTTAGCATTAATGCCAAGCATTAGAGGCCTGCCATAGATGCTAGGTGCATAGGTTGTACTAATTACTGGTGTACTTCCAGTGGTGAAACAAAGCGCTAAAGCAGCACCTTAGTCATGAGTATAGGAAAACTAAGGATTTTGTGCTCTGAAGCCCAAGGCATAAGAGTTAGGGGTGGAAGGTAACTTGTTTGTTCAACGTAAATAAGTACAGTGTATATAGTAAAGTAGCAAGTGAGTTCACTGTTGGCAACCCTGGGTCACCATAGTGAAGAACTAGATAAGCAAATATTGTCCAACAATGTTTTCTATAGGAAAACATCAAAACAGTCCTTGGAGACACCTAGTGGTGCTAGTCAAGCTGCTTATTATGTCAAAATGTCAAAAAGTAAAGAAAATCTACAAAAATGTCACTGCCATTAAAATGATGACAGTCGCTAGGGTGCTGCAGCAGTGTTAACTAAGTCATGGCAATCAAGAAAAATAAAATAATAAATATTTGAAAAAAAAACTTATCAAAAAGGAGTATGTAATACAAATATGGAGACTTGTTGTGGGATTTGAACTCCAGCCCCTGTAAAGGGGCACTAGGTGGACCATAGGCACCTTGACCACTGGTCCACAAGCCTACACCAATAATTGTGTTAGTACTCCTCTTGATACAATAGCAGGCTCATCACCAGTCTTGCAGGATGCCATTGATTCTGTTGTTCTTCAACTCATCATCATCATCATCCCTGGAACTTACACTCAGCTCCAGCACTTGTCCCTCACTCACTTTTTGTATGCATTACTCTGGGATGTGATCAGTGCTCCTTGTGCTGATGTGCCTGCTATTGCATCTTGAAAAATGCTGATATAATTATGGACTAGTGGTTAGAGTGCCCACAGTCCACTTGGTGCCCTTTACCAAGGCTGGGTTTCAAATTTCACAACAAGCCACTATAGTTAATGTGTGCCAAGTTTTCTTTTATTACTAATTCCTTTTCTCTTTATTTATTTTTCTTGATTGCTATGGTTTAACTAACTTTGCTGTACACAATAGACAGTTTGACTGGCACCACTAAGTGTTGCCAAAGGCTGAATTGACATTAAACTATATAAAAGTTCTTGTTTACTTATTTAATTCACCGCTTTGGTGATCTTTGGTTTCTAACTAAAGTTAAACAACTGGCAGGAGCACAAACAGTAAAAAATAGATGAATGTTTCTGTTAAAGTATGATGCAGATAAGAAGGTGATTGAGCAAAAGGCAAGACTGGCTGCAAAGAGATTCTCATAAATACCCAGTGTGGACTACTTTGTGACATATGCCTTGGTTGGTAAGTATGAGTCACTGCAGATCAATCTGGCCACTAGAACAGTGATTGACTACAAAATATGGCAGATCAATCATACAAATACTTACCTCAACTCACTGACACAAGTACCAATCTTGATGGAGCAACTGGAGAGCTACAAGGTCAAGTCAAGCAAGGTTTAGAGAGTGGTTGTGCTGATGAGCAAATAGGTTGGGGGGAGTAAATGTAATGATGATGACAAAGTCTTCAACAACAGCAAGAAGATCCTGATATCACTTTTCGACAAGGCCTTATCTGGAAAAATGGATGGAACAAAGAACTAGTCTTGTACATTGGAGGAGAACATGAAGAAATTAGAATACAAGTGGTCAGAGGCTGATTAATTAGTGAGATAAAGAGATAGAAATGGAGTGAAAACAATAACCAGCACTTACACAGATGACACATCAGGGATGTCCTTAACAAAGGAGGAGTTGGAGCAAGCAAGCAAGGAACTGAGTGAGAAGTATAAAATAAAGAACTTGGAAGCCATCAAATTCATGCTAGATATACAAGTAACTTAGGACAGAGAGAAACAACTTATTATGCTTGACTAAAAAGAATACTTAAAGTGGACCTTGAAGAAGTACAGAATGACCAAATGCACTCCAAAATATACACCATTGCCACTTGGAATTATCCTAAGCCAAGCACAGGCACTATTCAATGACAATGACTGGCATTACATGCAGAATAAAAGGTGCTTGGATTGTTAATGTATGCACAGATTGAGATGTGCCCTAATATTATGTTAACAATAACATCACTTAGTTGGTTTATGTTAAATTCAAGACCCACACTGGCTTGCACTCCTGCATGTAATGAAATATTCTAAGGTGACCTTGCACTACAAATTTGTAATATGAAGGCAACAGGTACCAAGATTATATGCCTTGAGGTTACTACGACTCAGACTTTGCCATGTACATAGAAACAAGAAAGGCCATATTGGGAGGTGTGTAAATTCAGGCAGGGAGACCAACAAGTTGGAGCTCAAAGTCAAGATACCATCTCAATGTCAACAATGGAAGCAGAGTATCTTGCATTGGAAAGAGCAAAGGAGCAAATACAGTGGATATATTCAGCTCTAGCAGAGGTGGGAATGGCAGTGCCATATCCAGCCAAGTTGAAGGGAGACAAATCATTGTCAAAAATAAAAGAAATCACAATTGAGTGAAACACATCAACATCTGACACCACTTTATTCTACAAGCCATTGAGGATGGGAAGATTGCAATTCAATATGTGCTGAGTGCAGAGAATCTTGCAGACCTGTTCACAAAACCATTACTCTGAGTCCAGCATCACAAGTTATGTACAGCACTACATTTTTTTGAGGATTGACACATACTATGAGTTTGTAGCAGTGTTGAGTGGGGATTATAAGATGTTTATACATGTGATCTAGTAGCACAGACAAAGAGGGAAATAGAGTAGAAGGATTGGATTAAGAATTGTACAATTGGCAAGACATAATTTAGAGCTAGAACTTGAGACACCCTCAGTTGCTGATACATTGACTGAGGTGTATCCCTTTTCATATTCAATAAAGTCTTATGATTGCTAACAGTAGTAGTTCTGTACTCAACAGGAAATTAGTTGAATATAAGTTGCTGACTGAGTTCTGTACTCAACACTAAGGAATCAACAACATAGTCTGGTTTTGTGCTCATGTGTCTTCCAACAAGCACAGGGTTCAAACAGACTTCACAGAAAGAATTTAAAATATGAGCATAACCCAGCAATGCAAAGAGTAAAGCAAGAAAATGCTGAAGTGCAATGTTAGTAGGGGATTAACAAAGAAAAGAAGATATGCAAGGCTTGGGCAAGTTAAGATTTAGAACTTTGAAAGCAGCAGGAAGTGCAGAGGTAATTTTCTCAATGTAAACCTGGACATAAACTAGGGAGCATATACTGAAGGCAAAGTGTTCACACCACCAAGATTGGATTTTGTCACAACTCACCTACCTACCTCTAGTCTTGGCCCTGGGACTTCACCACTCAAACTGGCTTCTACTTGGTCCTGGAAATATGCACTGCCCAGCCCACTACACCCTCAGCCATTACTGCTACCCCTGGCACTCTCCTTGGCCATCAGTGCCCATTGATGCCACATCAGTGCCTGCTCTGGCAAAATTCAGCACTTCCTCTGACCCATACTAACACCTCTTTCAACCATCACCAATCATCATCCATCACACATCACAACCTGTGCATCATCATCATCACTAACATTATTCCTCAGTCCGCAGCCCACTTATCATTCCATCTCCTCCACACAACATGTTGTTCTGCTATCCTTCCATGAATCCTCTCTGCTCATGCTTCTAAAGCAACACCCCTTCTTTTGGGAGGCTCCTTTATGCTGCACAATCACTGACAACACTTACACCAGCCTTGCACAATCTCTGGACCATATCTGGAGCCACAGTGCCATGACTTGTCACCAGGACTAGGCCATGTAGCCTGAACAAAGCTTACCTATCATCAGTATATAAGTTGTAGAGTAGTACTTGGTATGGTACTTGATATTGCCCACACTTGTCTCTAGTTTCCTATGTTTTGTTATAGTCCACTGGTATTTCATCATGTCTTGATCATCTTTATTCCATTTCATACTTTGGCTTGTATCACCTTGTTCTCTCTCATCTCTACTTGTCTCATATCTCCTGTCTCAATCTAATATCTTTTTCCAACTCTCTTGTCTTGCCTCATCTCTCTAAGTCTCTCTCGCTTTCTCTTCTCTCTTGTCTCAGTCCTGACCTTTTGTGCCACTCTTCCTTTGTTTTCTTGCCTTAACTCTCCTTTGCTTCAGCTCAGCTAATCTCCATGCCCTCTGACAATAACTCTGGGAGCCATCTATCCTGTTACTTACTCTGGTGACTTGCCATCCTTGCTTGCCCCCCCTGGGACTAGTCCACAGCTCTGGAACTCACACTTTGCTCCCATGCTCAACTTCAGAACTTGTCCCTTGTACATGTCAATCCTAGATGCAACTGGTGCTCCTTGTCCATTACTTCTCCAGCCTCATTCCTTGGTCTCCTATGTCCCTGAGCTTGTCTAGGGTACTTGTCATGCATGTAATACATCATGTCCACCTAGTAAGGACTTGCTCAGTGATCTGAGCCCCTGTAGTCAGCAGAACTTGACACATTTCTCCAATATGGTGCTGCAATGCACAGAGCTTGTTAAATAAGATATATCAATGATGATGTTGATAATGTGACACAGCTAAGTACTAGATGCAGGCTGAACAAAAACCATGTGTATCAGAAGCAAAGATATGCACCACTCATATTTCCCAATCTGCTGTTGAAAAAGTGCAGAGGATTGGGCAACAACAGCAACATGGTGATGATGATGCATATCAACTAGCTTATGTAGAAAGTTATAGAAAAATTCTATGGAAGGCACATAACCTAGTACAAAGTTGACAGGGACAAGAGGACATTTGAGCTCAACAGAGAACCCTTCTTGACCCATGTAAGATAGTTGAAGGTTTACACATCATGATCCAGACCACATAAAATTTCAAATGATAACATATCAGGTGACAAGATGTGATCTTGCAATGACTTTGGCAGGACAAAATTGATATAAGGGCACATAAACCTCTTCTTATTACTTATGTAAGAGAATTAGAAATCAATTATTCCATCTACCTTCTGTGAAGATGTCTTGTGTGCACATCCTGTGCTCAAAACATTGTTGAATGTCTGTGATGAAGCTACTTGGAAGCCAATGATTGATGAGTACTCAGTACTCAGTACAGTGTATGATACTCAAAATAGATTTCTTGGCATGCCCAGAAATGAAATTTTATCTCCTCCCTCAATGATCCTTATTTTTTCTTGAAACTCTTGCATTATGCTCGAGTTTACATTAGATTTCCAGTCATTTCGATAGAATCTTCATATCTCAAGTTTGAATTTCTTTCAAGGCCAAAAGTGGATTTTGGACCCTGAGATACCCCATTTGGTATATCTAATCTTGTGGCTAATCAAATCTTATCAAATCTTTGCCACATTTACGTCATAAAGCCACTCAATGCCGCCTTACTTATGCAGGATTTTCCAACATTGCCACGTCCATTATGATCCCTGCACCAATGCGTAGCTATACTCTTCATCTAAATCCAAGCCCTTCAGAAGAACAAAACGCATCGAGAAGTTTAGCATGTCATCTGTGAAGCCAGATCAAAAGCGGTTGCAAAGATCAAAAATTTTGTAAATACAATCAAAATCGAGGTCTCCAGGACAGGTCGGATTTATCTGCCCTACACTGCACTCATACTCAGTCATAAGTGTTTGTAAGTAGCTGAGTCTGTATACATATATATGTGTGTGGATTTCGATGGTCTGTCCATTAATAGGTGAGGCCACTTGTCTGGTGACCCTATGTCGCTGTGTCGTCTAACAGAGGCGTGATACTCGCATGCACCAGCATCACCGGTGTCGGCCTGCCATGATGCAAAGACTTGGCAGCGGATAGTGAGAACACTAACTCAAGTGAGAATAATTACTATCTGCGTGTGTCTGGGTCATGCTCCTCTCGGACTGGATGGTGACATTAAGGCCGTGAAAAAATTAGCAGTAGCTTCGTCGTAGACAACTTGAATCTATAACGTCCGAGGTCCCGTGAGGGTCGACTCGCCATCGCGGAGAAAGCGTCTATGCAGCTTTGTACCATCACTGGTCAACGCCACGTCCCCGCTCAGTTTACAAATCGAATTGGATACGGCACGTAAAGTAGTCTTTGATAAAGTAGACAACATGCACGGTTCGCGTTGAATTTTACTTACCTTGACGCCTCTGTGTCAAGTCGTGGTTTCCATCCATGATGTCACCCACCAGTAAGTCAGAACAGGACCGGTCCATTGAAATCGGAACGGTGTTTTCAGCTTCCATACGAACAGTGAGATCGGTCAGAAGAATGACTAATGAGCAAAGGACAGGATAGATTTACGTATACCCTAACGGTGTGTGCTGAGATCACTAGGAATTCTCAATTCGAAACGTTTTGTTCACCAAGAGCGTCACAAATGACAGGACTTTGGTCTTGTGTCACACGTCCCCTTCAACCAAGGACTTCGAGAAATTTAATGAGATTGGAAATTGACGTATGCGATCTTCCATAACAATTTGGATGGGGAGTAACGTAAGACAGAAAAGGTAAGTAAATGCATCAAGACAATCAGTGGGATGTATGGATGGATGTGTGAAAGACAAAAGCTAAGAGGACAGACTAAAGGGATGGAATGTAATTGACTGACCGCTCGGAGGGCCATGAACATGAGAAAGACAATAGCAAAAGAGGATAATGAGATTGAGCTCAGGAATGACTGAGATAAAGAGAGACCGCAATGAAGTCGGATAGCAAAGCCCTAGTTTCCCGTGTTAGGGGGCGGTGACGCCGTATTCAGACCCACAGCGAACTGGTTCGGGTGAGGCGAATTGAAGAAACCGCCTGCAGGCGTGTTGTGCCAATCCGGTGTCGCTCCGGCACTTCCCGTGTTCCCCCACATAGCGCCCGGAGGGTGATGCTGCGTATTTAAAGAACCCACAGGTGGTGGCGGACCGATCGGCCGCTGCTGCTGCGGGCCATTCACAAACCCAGGTGGTCCCCAGGGGGCACCTCCAGCACCAACACTTCTCGGGCTCGTGGGTCCCCAAGACTGTTGTCCCGGAGTGCCCATACCCCCAATACCAAGTCCAGTCCCGATAGGCATAGGTGTAGTCCCGCTACGACGTCCTGTAGGTGCTTTGACAACCTCGTCACCGTCTTCCACAAGTGCCGACGAACCGAGGATACCCTTCGGGCTCGACGAACGGATCGGAGAGCTCGAGCTCGAGCTACCTTCACCATTGGTATTGGTATTGCTGGAAGAAACACTGGGACGTGCGATAGGTGCAATGATAGGGCGGCCAATCGGCGGCGCAATGAGGCCAGGATCACCTGAGAGGAGTGAGCCGCGTCTGCCTTGTCCCGGTGCAAGCGATAAAACGGAGGGAGCGGAGGGAGATGCAGAGAGGGGGCCGGGGTGCTTGCCTTTTGGAGGTGGTCCTATTGGCGAAATGGGCGCATTTCGATTGGAGGTGTTGAAGGGCGGGTCGAAGGGCTGTCCCCCACCTGGAGCAAAGCTACGGGGGAGGGCGGAAGGCGCGAGACCAGGCTGGCCAGGATGTTGCTGCTGAAGGGGACTGCCGTAACCATATCCCAGAGGTACGAAGCCTTGCTGGATACGAGGCGATATAGGAGGAAGAATTCCCGGGGCACCACCAGGGAACATCATGGGAGGCTGTAGAGGGGGGATGTGGTTGGACATTTGAGGAGTAATAGGCGTTTGAGGCTGCGACGACATCGGAGGACCGCGAGGAGGTTGGTGCTGCTGAGATTGTTGGGAGCGAGAAGACTGGCTTACGACTGGAGCAGAAGCCGAAGGAGAGATAGGAGTCACCTTGTTCGACATCTTCTTCGTTGTTCCATTCACGATGTTGGTAAGAGCTCCGGGAACGATACGTTGGTGAGCATTGGAAGATGAAGAGCCGGATGCAACAGCATTGTTCCGGTTCACAACGCGTCCTGCCGCTCCCTTTCCGTTCCCAGTCGGAGAACCAACATTGCGTTGCTGCTGGTGTTGAATATTGAGCCGCTCGCGAGCCTCCCTCTCCGCCTTCTCCTCACGTTCCTTCGCAAGCTTCTTTTCACGCTCAGCCTTTTCAGCCTGCTCCTTCTCCAACCTCTCCTGACGAGCCTTCTCCGCCTTCTCCTTCTCCACGCGTTCTCGTTCAAGCCTCTCTTCCCTCTCCTTTGCTAGACGCGCCTCCTTCTCCTCCTTCGCTTTTCTTTCCCTTTCCTCCCGTTCTCGTCTCTCAGCCTTGGCCTTTTCTTCCTTTTCACGTCTCTTGCGCTCACGTTCTGCCTCTCGTTCCTTCTCTTCAAGGATACGCTTCCGTCTTTCCTCTTCTTTCTTCGCACGCTCCTCCTCTGCCGCCTTCTTCGCAGCCTCGCGACGCGCACGCTCCTCTTCCCGCTTCTTCCTGTTCTCCTCTTCGATCAAAGCCTGGCGAGCTTTCTGGGCTGCCTCCTCTGCTGCCCTTTCTGCCGCCTTTGCCGCTCTCTCCTCGTCCTTGGCAAGTTTCTGCTGCCTAAGATGAACAGACAAGGTCATCAGCAAGACAGCCACGTCAAACGCACTTAGAAAACATACTTCCGCTTATCCTTCTTCCTTTGGTTTGCTGTCTGCTTCTTTGCCTCGCGTTCTTTGGTCAGCTTGTCCTCATCCTCGATCTCACGAAGCAATTGCAGCTGCCGCTCTTGTGCGACCTTCTCGCGATAAGCCTGGAGAACGCGCTGCTCGAACATGCGCGCAGCGAATATGGAGAACATACGCTTGCCCTCTTCAGATTTCTGCTCCTCTGTCATCTAGAGAGAAGGATAAGCACGAGTTGCTGAGAAAATCAAGTTCCGCAAGAGAAAAAAACAGACCTCCTCCTCGTCCTCCTCGTCCTCCTCATCTTCTTCATCCTCGTCCTCTTCATCCTCTTCATCTTCCTCATCCTCGTCTTCGTCGTCCTCTTCACCCCGTCGCCGCATCTCCTCCTCGTCACTATCATCCTCCACATCATTCGCAGCTTCCTCTTCACGTTGCATACGTCGCTCCGCTAGCTGTTCCATCATCTCAAGAAATTTTTGCCCGTCATTTTTCAAAAGGTCATCTGCCACAGTGAGAATGTTGCCAGGACCTACAAGACCTGAGCCTGATGAGAAAAAAGGTCACAGATAACTCACCTGTCACCGTTAGACTATTTTTCAAGTTGAAAAGCCCGTCTGATGCTTTTGGTCTGATACCATTGGTCCGTTTCTGTGGAGGAAGATGACCTGTATTGTCACGCCTTAAGGGCTTGACCTCTCTAGGTTCCTCGTCATCCTCACCGTCATCTTCCTCATCAACATCTTCCTCTTCTTCCTCTTCATATTCCTCTTCTTCCTCTTCTTCCTCGTACTCGTCTTCCGCCCCGTCATCATCATCATCAAACTCACTTTCTTTACCGTGCGGATGCACATGTGGATGTGGATGCGGATGCGAATGAAGATGCGGGGGTTGCACAGGGGGCGGAGCGATCTTGCGACCGTTGACTTGCTTTGTCTTTGTCCGTGCGGATGGCGCGTTGTGCCCGACAACCGCGCCGTCCTTGTCGAGCTCGACGCTGCCGGGAAAGGGCCCTGGGCCTGGTGGTGGGGGAATAGTACCACCGGATAAGACGTAACGCTGCTGGTAATTCGCGTACTGTTCTAGCTCTTCGTAATAAGCATCGTACAGTACCTCGAGCTCTTCCTCTATTGCGTTCCTGTAGCATTGCAGTGGTTGATGATCAGCATCGATATAAATGAAAGAGTGTAACAAAGCAAAATCAGTCAAAGGAAGGGACACGGACCGTTTCCGGCCACATACGGCACAGCTACAACTATGTTTCTGTTGTTCCTTCATTTTCCGCAGCACGGTGTCTTTCTCAATCTTGACTAGATTCCGCCTCTCTTCCTCTCCCAGGCCCAACCAAAAGTCCTTTATCCGTTCTCGCTCTTCGGACGTACTCGTGCTCCAGATCTTGTTTGGTTTATTTGACTTTGTCTGCTTTGAGGGCACGGAGGACGGCGGTGAGCCTGCGCCAGCCTGGGCCTTGCCCTTCCCCTGTGCAGATGCCGTGGAAGACGGAGGCGATGGATGGCGATGGGGATGTGCTGGCTGCTGGGCCTGCTGCTGGACAGGATATGCAAGGGGTGCCTTTGACGCTGCACGAGCACTGCGCTGCTGCTGCTGTGGCGCAGGCTGAGGGTTGTATGGCATTGGCATTTTTCCCATGGAAACAGCACTGGGAGGCGGCGGCTGTGGCGCTGTTGCTGGTCGAGTCGCGGGCATGGCAGACGGGAAACTTGAAAATCTTATGTAAGCCGCCAGAATTCTTGTTTATGTAGCTGCTTATTGCCAAATATCTTTGACTCTGGCCTCTTTCAAAGCCCTTTGATACTTGTCATCGATTCGGGCAACGTAGTCGGCTGCAGCCATTAAATACCGGGAGCCTTGCCCTCAGCATTGATCTGCTTGAACAAACACAACTATATCGGGTCGCTGACTGCCTTCCAAGTCCCGGCATCGGATTCAGGAATGTTTTTATTCGGACTCGAGATCAGCACTTCTGGTCAAAGTATCATAGTCTCAAACTTGCCATATCAGTCCTGATTTGGCAGGAGTGAGTCTACTTCCACCCCTTGCGTCTTTGCTTGTGGTGTCAACTTGATTTTTTGGTGATTTGAACTCGAGGAAGCAAGAACTAAATTCAGGATCTCTAAACTATTCTCATCTTCTTTGCTAGTCTTAAACGAACGTTGTTCCCCATTATGTCCCTACCTGCATCAATCGCAGCTCCACCTTAGCGCCAGCCGCGTTAGATCTCACAAATCACGTTTGTGATCACTTGGTTCAGCTGGTTCTTCGGCTGAGAGAGGGATGCTGAGATCTGGTCACCATTCTTTAATGACTGTCACATCCGCTGTCAACTTCACTATAAGAAGACTTGTTTTTTCCAACTCCTTGAAACATCCTCACTCCTCTTTTCCTTCCTGCTCAGTCATGTCTGCCTCTCCTAGTGAGATTGATGGTTTGGCACCCATGTCTGATATCGATGCCCAAGGTCTTGAGAAACTGGGCTACAAACAGGAGTTGTCCCGCGTGCGTTTTGTTCCGCTTGACTTGGTTGTATGATGCTCATCATCTCTTTTAATAGTCTCGTGGACTGTTCCACATTCTGTTCAGTAAGCGCAACTACTCAGCCGTCGTACTTGAAACTGACCTATTCAATTACCTTAGTGACGCTTGGTATGTTTCGTCGACCTCGTCGCCCACCGCTCACTCTAATCGTAATCCATAAGCCATCATGGCCGTCCGTGAGTATGAGCTCTCCACATGGACACTGTACCACATGATCTCATCTTTCTCTCAGCCTATGGTCTTTCCGCGCCAATCGCTACCTCGCTAGTTGGCGGTGGTCCAGCCACTATCCTTTGGGGGTAAACCAGTCTTCTCTGTCTTCTTGCTGTCTTTCTTTATGATGTTCTGTTTGAAGTTGGCTTCTAGTGTCCGTTCTCACGCAAACAATCGCACTTTCCCTTGCAGAGATCTGCTCTGTGTACCCCACATCCGCAGGCGCGTACTATTGGTGCTACTGCCTTGCGGCACCCAGGTATCGTCTCGTTGTGTCTTGGATAAATGGATGGCTCTATGCGGTCGGCGTCTGGACTATCAGCCTTTCCGTAACATTCGTATGTCATTTTTTCAATCAAGTCAGATTATAATAAAGTTCTGCCAAGGGTACCGCTCAGCTCATAGTTGCCGGAGCTGCAATTTTTCATCCAGAATGGGTCGCAACGCCTTGGCAAACGTGTACGTAGATGTCCGCATTTGGAGATGTTAACACCCTGAAAACGTTGGATTCAAGATCTTATCTTCGTTGCTGTGACGTTATTCACAAGTATATTTGTTCTGTTTCTAAACAAACTTCTCCCAGCAGTTGAGGTAAGCCTTACATGGCTGACACATCAAGTCGAACCAGCTCTCATGTTCTCCTGTTGCTAGATCCTATCGGCTTTCTGGACTCTCTTCGGGATAATTGGTATCCAATTTAGTCCCTTTGTCTGTTGAATGGACATTGACGTTCATTTTTGTTCGCTTCAGCCATCTTGATCGGATTTTCAGTGAAAGCTGCTGCCGGACGCCATTCAGCCTCGTTTGCGCTTGGTCACTTTGATGCATCCGCCGCGGGGTGGACGCCTGGATGGGCGTTTTTTATTGGATTGTTGCCAGTGAGGTTTTTCCGCTGTCATACTCGATGCACTTCGCTCACAGGATGATCGTCGATCGTCATCTTAGCCGGGTGAGTCAGATCGATAAACGCGCTGTTCAAGGACTAAACTACCCTCAGCCTACACCTATTCTGCTGTTGGAATGAGTAATGCCTGCCTCTCTTCAGCTTCTTTGTGAAAGTGTCTAACTTTGTCCATTTCAAGTAACCAGCATGGCCGAAGAGGTACGCCATCCATCTGTCCAGGTACCCCAGGCGATTGCCTATTCTATCCCTATCGGCACAATCAGCGGCCTCCTCTTCCTTCTCCCCATCTTGTTTACCCTGCCTGATATCCAAACTCTCCTCGCTGGTTTGTTTTCCCTCCTTCAATCAACTGATACAATTCACAGTATCTTCTCCAGTCCCAGGTGGCCAGCCAATTGGCGTCATGTTCACTCTCATTATGGGATCAAGATCTGGCGGGTTCGGAATGGTAAGCACATTGTCACCTTTCAAATCAGGAACATCCGACCACGTCTCCCTTCCAGTGGTTCATCAGTACGTTTTCCGATAAACCTCTCATATCATCCATAACAGCCCCTTTTCATTTCAGTCTTCGGAATCGGAATCTTTTGCGCCATCTCCATCTGTTGCGCCGCCTCCCGCGGGACCTGGTCTTTCGCACGAGACAAAGCCATCCCCTTCCACCAAATCTTCTCGCGCGTCTCAGGGGATCCCTCAGACGCCTCCTCAGTCCCCTTCAACGCGCACCTCCTCTCCACCGTCATTCAGCTCCTCCTCGGCCTCATCTACCTCGGCTCCAGCGCCGCATTCAACGCCTTCGTCGGCGTCGCAGTCATCTGCCTAGGAGCGAGCTATGCGATGCCCATAGCGATCCTGTTGTTCGGAGGGGAAGGAAGGAAACAGATGCACGGAGCACCGTTTTCGCTGGGCAGGTGGGGGTGGTGGATTAATGTTGTTGCGCTGTTGTGGCTCT
>JABCKQ010017507.1:0-25362 GCA_018857305.1 Termitomyces sp. T159_Od127 | reverse complement strand
GTGCTCTGTGATTGTACACGGTGGATAGCCGCAAGGTGGATTCGCCCAGTAGACTGAGCCCCCGAGGTCAGCGGAACCTGACAGATGCGTGATGGGGGTCTCAGCATAGGCCGGGGATGATGGGTGGTGCCGGCGCTGATGTGATGTGATAGCTGAGACCCGGCGCTGATGTGGTGGTCACGGCGGTGATGGCCGGGGAGTGCCGCGAGTGGTGGTGATGGCTGGGAATGCCGCAGGTGGCGGTGGCTGGTGGTGTTGACGGGCGGTGATGGCTGGTGATGGCTGGGGGAGTTGGCCGGGTAGTGGTCCGGGCTCAGGGCGGTCATGGGGGTGGTTTTGGGAGGGTTGGAGTCCCAGGGCTGGGGCTGAGTCCTGGAGATCGGTAGCGGGTCGTGACACCCAGCACTTGTTCTCCACCCCTCTCCAGCACTCACCCTCCAGCTCAGCATTACTAGCAATTCCTTGCTCACACCCCTGGCCCTGCTTTGGTCTCCTATGCCTTGTGCTCTTGCCAATATGCTGCATCTGTGGACACCATGCGCACCACATAAGGTATTTGTCCAGTGGACTGAGCCCCCATGGTCAGCGGAACCTGACATAATATCAAGACTCTCCACCTTACTCTACTGTTCACTATGGCCACTTATATGCACACCTACCAGCCCACTGGCTGTAAGGGCGACTTTTGGAGGCTGTGGCTCAGTCACACAGCTGGCAGAGGGAAATCCAAAGTTTATTAAAAGTATGTCACAAATAGCTAGTAAGGTACTAACCTGGCAGAGGGAAATCCAAAGAGAACAAGTCGAAGGAGTCACTCTGCCAGACAACAGAAAATAGTCGACAGTAGGTCACATGACTGGTCACATGTCACATGATCCAAGCACATGCAGACGTCATGCACATGCCACATGACCGCAAATTGTATGCCAACGATTTTGCCAGTACTATGCCCCATAGTTGATCTGGCCACTTTCAGGGTCCTCAAGTGATTCAGCCAGTCACACAGGTAATGCTCATGTACAAGAAAGCGATCAGAATAATTTGGGCTCTGCACAAAATCCATGGACGTGTTAATGAGGAGCTCTTAATTGGAATCAACAAATTGAAACTCAGTTCTGGCTTGAGCGGCAAGGTGTGACGGTTACCAAATTAGGGCAATAAG
The DNA here is from genome assembly GCA_018857305.1 of Termitomyces sp. T159_Od127. NCBI lineage: Eukaryota > Fungi > Basidiomycota > Agaricomycetes > Agaricales > Lyophyllaceae > Termitomyces > Termitomyces sp. T159_Od127. The sequence continues at coordinate 24,200 of JABCKQ010017507.1, read as the reverse complement.
CATGAATTGCAGCTACTCATGTATAATTACCCAGACAAACATTATATTCCATGATATTCTACTCATAACTATATGTATACACAATCTTACATGAAGAGAGCGAGTGGAAGCCAGTCTACATTGAGATTTCAAAAAAGTGGCCAAATCACTTGAGGACCCTGAAAGTGGCCAAATCGACCATTGGGGATAGTAGTGGCTGTGAGTCCATCCAGCCAAAGAGGGATGTCCAATCAGGAAGTAGTTTCCCATGGTCTGACCAATGAGGAACTTAACAACTTGAGAAGAAAGGCAAAGGAAATGAGTGAAAGTGAAGCATGGCTGAGGGAAAAAGGATGGAAGAGGGAGGTCCCCTAACACCGGCTATCAGACCGATGCTTATAGAAGACCCATGCCTGAAAACTTCTATGCCATGAGTACTGAGTACTCCACAGCCCCTGTATCCGGCTCCCCTAATCAAACATTACCCTACTCTTGTCTCTAGGCTCTGGATCAGAATCAGGTACCCTATGGCCCCTCAATCAGCCAAAGTACTATCACTCCCCACATGTTCAGAACGCCCACTCAATGAGAACTTCATGATTTAACTCCCTTCCACACCTCTGTTCCACCTGGAATTTTGAATATAAGCTAATTAGACCTTAATAATATATATTCTGCTTTTTCTTTTGTCCAAGTGCTCAAATTTGGAGGGGTTGTCATGCTTGCCACTCATCAGAACAGCGGATTCTGAATAAGATCTATTCCCATGGCAACTGATCAGTGCGCTGTGGTCACGCTATTGACGCCCCCGATTTTGTGTCCTACTTTTCTTCTTGTATTCTATGGCCAAAACTGGACAGCAGCACAGATCTACCAATAATCCAACATACAAGCTGCGCATGCAAGCCGCTCTTGCTGCATTGAGGGATGGAACTTGTAGAACAAACTGAGATGCAGCAATGCAGTTTGGTGTACGTACTTGCAACATAATGTGCCTCCATCATGCAATGCAATTTAATCTTAGGTCAATGAGAAGACTTTTCATGGTTGAAGTACAGGGAAGCATCAATTGCACAAAGTGGCATATGAAGCCCAAAGGCTTTTAAATAGAAGTCAAGATGCTGTCTTGAAGGAACATCTGACTGCAGCTGCTGAGTGGGTAACACCTGTGGATAGGGAGACCCTTTGATCAATTGCCTTTGAGCTGACTGGGAAAACACCTGGGACAAAATGGGATGGCCGATGGGCAAAGTGTCTCAAGTTCAAAATGTCATCTGGGACTGGTCTAAATCCAAAATGTGGGTGCAACTTCACTCTGCAGCATGTGGGAGAGTTTTTTGACATGTTACTTGACATTGACATGCAGTTTGGGACGATACCTGCTTCCCATAAGTGGAATATGGATGAAAAGGAAATTCAAGTGGGAGGAGGACGGAAATCAAATGGAAAGAAATACTTCTTTCCAACAAATCCAAAAGGGTTTTCATGTCAAAGGAACAAGTACAGAACAAGTTCAGATAACCTAGAGCTTGTTACCGTGCTTGAGTGTGTCTCGGCAGCAGGAGTAAGTGTTTCTCCTGCATTTGTCCTTAAATCAAAGGATAAAACCAATCTTGCAGTACCTGACCTGCGTGATTTGGAGGAGGCAATTGGAGGGTGTGTATTTTTCTCATCTTGAGCTATAATTTACACTAACTCAATTTAGTCTCGCAAGCTCAGAGTCAGGATGGACCAACGATGAGATTTGCACAGAGTGGTTTGAGAAGACATTCCTTCCATTTGCCAAAAACCAATGAGAAGATGATTCTAAACTAATTGTGTTGTTCATGGATGGCCACTCGTCACATGAATTGCTTGGAATCCAGCACATTGTTTATGGGCTCATGAACTGCATAGTGATTATTGTGTGCTTTTCCTCAAAATGCACCCACAAGATGCAACCACTGGATGTTGTTGTTTTCAACTCAGTACAGCAAGAATGGAAGACACATTGTGACAACTTGGCTGCAAAAGGCTACAGGGTCAACAGGTACACAGTCATTCAAGAGTACATGAAGGTTCAAAAGAAGAAGGTCACTCCTGAGATAATCAAAAGCTCATTTTTTGTGACTGGAATTCACCCAATTAATCAGAATGTATTCAACAATCATGACTTTGCACCCAGCCAAACAACTTCAGGCTGTGCATTGGTTGGGCCATCATACACTAATGAAGTTCCAACCTCTGACCTGGCCATTCCAACTGACATTGAAGATAGTGACTACTATGATGAATACATTAGTGACTCTGGCAATATGATACTTGAAATCTCTGATGACAATTCTGGCTCAGCTATGTCAACAGACAATACACTCCAGGTCACACGTTCATCCTCCAAATCCATAATCCTTTCACTGCATAATACTCTTCAATTGAACAAGATTGTCACCCAATTTGAAGACAAGAACAAAACTCAGGCAGAACTTCTTGACAAGCTCCAAGAGCTTTGTTTACACCTTCACTCCTGTTCATGAACCATTCAGTATCTCTATGCTCAGCTGTCTGCAGTGGAGGCCATGCAACACTTGCAAAGAGAGGCCAGGATGAAGCAGCAGAGTGGTTTGAGAATTCAGTCAAGAAGAAAGGTTGAGTTAGCAAGATAAAGGACAACACTTGTTATGTCACACATCCAGATATAGCCAATCATTCCAAGTTTGAAGATATCCAACGGGAGAAGGATATTGAAGAGGAAAAGCGCTGACAGCAGGAGAGAGCCAATAAGGTGGCTGCTCGTGAGGCTCGTTTGGCAGATCGAGCATCCCAGGAGGTTTTTAGCTGGCCATTACGCTTATACCGCAATTCTGTGAAAGAAGAGCTGCAAGTTCTTGCTTGGGCGCTCCAGTTATCTGATGCAGGAACCAAAGATGACATTGTTTCACCCATGAAGGCTTATTTGGATGGACACCAGGATTTGAAGGATGTAGAATGGTTTCAGGGCCTCTTTCAACCTTCTGCAACTCAGCGCAGTGTTAATGCAGCAGCAGCCTCTTGCCATAATGCAGACAAAAACTCCCCCAATGCCTTTTACAGGCTTTTCTGGCCTGCAAGCTATTTTATACCCTCACTACTACTATTGACGTTGCCCTAATAATTAGTCTTTACTGTAACAATCTGTGACATTCTCATTGAATGGGCATTCTGAACATGTGGGCAGTGATAGTATTCCTCAAGACTGGCGACGCAACTCATTGCAGGCAACAGCAGGAACTCATTAACTATTATGCCCAACCTGCCTCTGCCCAGCTGCCACCTCCTCAGGACTGCCCTGACATATACTATCTCCCCCAGCCTCAACCCCCTGCAGCGCCCCCTATCCACACACCCCCCTCTCCTCTGGGCCGCCAATGGGTCAAAGCCTACATCCAACAGTGTGACAAGGTCCTCCGCTCACTTTGCATATCTCCGGCAGAGTTTGCAAAATGTGCCTGCATCCTCCTCATCAGCTTAGGACACAATGATCTCTCTGGGACCCCAGAGCAATGGGCCAATCGTCTTCTCAAATTCCACAAGCTCTACCTTGTTGATTGCCTCTGCAGCGCCAAAGTCTACACTAAAATTGACCTCCACTCTGGCTATAACAACATCTGCATAGCCCCAGGGCATGAATGGAAGACTGCCTTCCGCACCTGCTATGGCCTCTTTGAATATCTAGTGATGCCCTTTGGTATGACCAACTCCTCCGCCACCTTCCAGTACTTCATGAATGACATCTTCCATGACATGAACAAAGTCTTCATCATTGTGTACCTGGACAACATCCTAATCTACTTGAACTCACTGGAGGAGCACCATGACCATGTCTGCTGCGTCCTTGAGTGACTCTGGGAGTACCACCTACACACCAAACCAAAGAAGTACTTTTTCTACACCACCAAAGTTCAGTACCTTGGCATCATAGTCACCCTGGACGGTGTTTGCATGGACCTGCTAAGGTGGAAGCCATCCTCAACTGGCCTCCACTCCAGGGTGTAAAAGAGATGCAGTCCTTCCTTGGTTTTGCCAATTTCTACCACCAATTCATTGATAACTACTGCAGGATCACCAAACCCCTCAACTAGCTCACAAGAAAGGACACCCCATGGAACTGGGACAGCAAGTGCCAGAGTGTATTCACCCTCCTCAAGGAAGCCTTCACCTCTGCCCCCATCCTCCGCCACTTTGACCCCTCCCTCCCTATTGTCCTTGAGTGCGATGCCTCTGACTACACTATTGCCAGTATACTCTCACAGATGGACCTCAGCGGTAACGAGCTCTGGCCTGTTGCTTTCTACACCTGCTCAATGATCCCTGCAGAGCTCAATTATGACATCTACAACAAGGAGCTCCTTACCATCATCAAAGCCTTCAAGCAGTGGTGAGCCTACCTTGAGGGTGCCCTGCATCAAATCCAAGTCTACTTGGACCACAACAACTTACAATACTTCACTATGACCAAGCAACTGAGCCACCACCAAGCATGTTAGTTAAAAATCCTCTTTGAGTGTGACTTCACTATCCACTACCACCTCGGCCAACTTGGTGCCAAGCCTGATGCCCTCACTGGGAGACTGGACATATACCCCAAGAAGTCGTTTGAGGCAGAGCACAACGTGTTTAACCATTGAGTAGTAATTCCACCTGAACATCTTCATGCTGTGCTGATTATGAATAAAGAAGGTATCTTACACCAGATTTGCAATGCCCTCCAGGACACTTTCTTCACTCAGCATGACCCTTGAAACACCTCCACTGACAATGCCAACAACAACTGCCTCTTTACCCTCTCCTCCAATGATTGATTTCTGCTCTAGGACGGACAAATCTATGCCCAGGACTACAAGAAGATTTGCCTGGACATTCTGCACTAACACCACAACCACAAGCTTTGCAGGCATCCCATGATTTATAAGACCCTTCAACTCATCTCCTGGACTTACTTTTGGCCAGGTATGAAGAAGGATGTCACCCGATATATCCAGGCTTGCAAGTCATGCCTCCAGGCTAAGGTTCTCACCACTGCTCCTCACTGCCCCTGGTCCTCCATCTTGATGAACCACATCTTCGAGCTCCCTGAGTCAGAGGGCTTCAATGCCATCCTTGTTGCCATCTGCCGCCTCACCAAACAAGCAGTCTTCATCCCCTACCACACCATCAACAATGCCCTGGAGTTTGCCAAACTATTCCTTGAACACATATTCTCCAAGCACAAGCTCTCAGACAACATTGTATCTGACTGCAGCCCCCTATTTGTCTCCTGGTTCTGGCAGTCTCTGTGTAAGGCACTCAAAATTAAAACTAACCTCTCCACTGCTTATCACTCAGAGACCGACAGCCAGACCAAATGAGTGAACCAGACCCTGGAGCAGTACCTCTGCCTCTACATCAACTACTCATAGAACAACTGGCGCATGGAACTGCCCCTGGCAGAGTTCACCTACAACAACACCCTCCATTCCACCACCGGCACCATCAGAGTGTCACCTTTCTATGCTAATAAAGGTTACAACTCCCGGCTCACCCTCTTCCTCAGAGACATCCCCTCCCACATAGCCCATGAAGTTGCCCAGGACCTCCAATCACTCCACCAATTTCTCCAGGATGAGATCAACATTGCCAATAAAGCATACACCAAGCACATCAACACCTGCCATGAAGCAACTCCTGACTGGACTCCCAGCACCCTTGTCTGGCTTGACTGGTGCAACTTAAAGACCTGGTGGTCCTCAATCAAGCTCAATCACAAATGCCTCAGCCCCTTCAAGGTCCTTTGGAAGGTCTCAATCCACACCTATAAGCTTGACCTACCTCAGGAACCCAAGGGACTGCACCCGGTCTTCCATGTTTGCCTCCTCAAAAGATACTCCCTAGACCCCTTCCTTGGACAGCAACCCAGCTGACTGCCGCCCATTGAAGTTGAAGACAAATACCACTACAAGGTCAACCACATCCTTGACTCCCGATTCGCTCGTGGCCGCCCTCAATACCTCATCTGCTGGAAAGGCTATGGGCCTGAGGACAACACCTGGAAACTCCAGAGCTAGTACTCCCACCAAGCTCTGGGACTTCCACCAGCAGCACCCTGACAAGCTCCAGGACCCTCAACTAGTGCTCACAGACGGCATTAGTGGGCGTAACCCCCATCTCTGGTTTTATCAGAGATTCAACTCCCATCAAGATCCCTATATGTTTCCTTGCATACTTACTGTTTCTAATTCTCACCACTTACAAAAAGAACCCTGGGACGTGACAACAAATTTACAAGGTAGAATACAAAATGATATAAAAAAAATGAAAACAAACAAAGTCAAAAAGGTCCAAGGGCCAGGAGGTGCAGAGCATAACAACTAGTCAGCCTCCTCAACACTCTCTGCCACCCCACTTCCCCTTGCTGCTGGCCTTGCCACCACCATCTCCATCTCCATCAGAGCCACCAACAACGCCAGATAGTCCTCCTGCAATGATAACAACTCCTCTGCATTGACTGCCACATTCATCCATAACTCTGGAGCAATCACGTTCTGTCACCAGTGCCTCACCAATAATAGGTCCAGCTGACCCAGACCATGGTCCCAGGGGTAAGTCAAACAGCATCCATGCAATGCCATTCTGGAGCAACACCTGGGCTGCCAACATGTTGTCAAGAACCAACCAATGCTTCCAGACCCACCCTACAGTGGCGGTCAAGTAGAAAGGTAAAAAGCTCAATGGGGAACTTATGCAGTACTTTCTCCTGGCTGGATGCTGCCTCCCTCAATGCCCAGTCCCTCAGCTAAATTGCCTCCCACTCTGCCGCCCATGCTACCCTCACCACTTGCTCCTCTTCTGGCACTATAGTCACCATCTTTGACTCCAGCTTGGCCATTTGCACCCAGAGAGCCACCAGCTCTGCCTCATGCTCCCTCACCGCTGCCAGTGCCATGTCCTGGTCTCGCTGCGCCCTGTTTCTGTCCATTGTTGCCACCATCAGCTCTCCCTTCCCTTGCTCCAACTGCTTGTATGCCTCCTGTAGCCGCCAGCACAACTCCACAGTCAACACCAACAGGCTCTGCTCCATTGTCTTTTGCAGCAGGGGTTGCAGGCACGCCAAAGTTGGGAAGAAGATGTGAGGCTCCGCTGGACCCACTAGTGATACATCACCCCAGGGCCTCTTGCTTGGGCCTGCCTCAAGAGACGGAGATGCCTGCCACTTGCTCCAAGCAATCACCAATGGTCTCTGCTTGCCATGTGGTGGGCCCATCCTGATCACAGGGGCCAGGGCCAAACCCTCCCCCTTGCTTCCACTAGTATCCTCCCCCAACTCAGACCAGTCCTCCCTGCTCCCCCTGATATGCAAAACCTGCCCACTGCCCATCAATGCCTCTGCCAACCACGGCTTTGCCTCTCCATCCATCTGCCCCAGAACCCACTTCAACAACCAACCTTGCTCCATCGCCACACACGTCACCTGCCACGACTGCAATACCAAGCACCTCTTGTGCTTGGAATGTCACAAGAGGCACACCAACAAGTCTCAGCGGCCCCCAGTCACCAGTGCCTCAAATTCACACAGGGTTCTCTGACGGGCACAGAACACACACTGACGAGGCTGTGAGAACAACTCATGGGCAAGAAACAAACACTCATCGGACCATGTGTCTGACACCACACCTGCATTGGAGGGCCTGAGGATAATCCACTGCCACCACAAAACAGTCAGGGATTATGTCAGCCTGTGCCACCCAATGAGCTGCAGGCACTGGGTGGAACACCCCTGGGGCCAAGAGAGGCTGCAAAGGACAGACTGGTGACATTGAGGCTGAATGAGCAGGCCAACACTGCACAACAACCTCTAAGAGCATGCAAGAAGGCCCCACTGCCAAAGACAACACACCTGCAACATGCCGCTTCAGTATGCGCAGGCACCAGAACAACAGAAAACTCATGATGTGTTGCCTCAGCTTGCCAGCAATTCCAGCAATGCTTAAATAAGGCCTAGTGCTTGCTGTAGGCTGCCCAGGCACCAGCATTACTCTCATCAGATGGAGGAGTAGGGGGCAACAACAAAAAGGACATGAAGGAAGAGTGGTTGGAAAAAATTGGCAAAGTTTTTTCTCTTTTATCTGCGTACAGAACTTCTTAATGGCTACCAGACTTTGACTTTGACACTAGAAGCAGCACAGCCACCCACAACTTCACACATCTTGAGGGCCTTGACACTGAAGAGGGGGTGATGTCACGACCCACTACTGACTCCCAGGACTTAGGCCCGGCCCCAGGACTCCAACCCCCTCAAAACCACCCCCATAACCGTCCCAGGCCTGGACCGCTACTTGGCCAACCACCTCAGCAACATCCAGCCATCACTGCCTGTCACTGCCACCAGCCACCACCACCACCAGCATCTCTCCAGCCATCACCACCATGACTGCCACATCAGCACTAGCTCCAGCTATCTCCAACACTTCCCCAATAGTAGCCACCACATCAGCGCCAGCGCTGGCAACACCCAGCGCTCTCCTGGCCTGTACCAAGACCCCCATCATGCATCACAATTACACATCACTGCCAATCCAACCTCCACATGCTACACCCCACTTCCACTCACCTCCTCACCACCTTGCTGCTACATGTCTCTGTGCTCCCAGAGCAAGACTTCCCATGCTGTGCAACATGTCTCAACCTCCACTGCTGCCTTGCGCAATCCCCAGGTCTCATCCTGAGCTTCAGTGCCACGACTTGCCACCGAGACTCAGGCCTGAGCCTTGGGGCTTACTTACTGCACAGTATATAAGTTGTAGAGTAGTCAGTAGCACTCTAGTCTTGATATTGCTGTACCTCTCATATTGTTTCTCTGTGTTTTGTCTCTGTCTCGTAGTCTCGTGCATTCTGGTCTCTATTTTTCAACTCTGCTTCATTTTGTATTACTTGTGTCATATCTTCCCCTACTCATTGTCTCTACTTGTCTCCTACTCTAATTCTATTTCTGCTTACTCTCTCTCACTTCCCACCTCTAAGTTCTCTTTCCTCTTTCATCTCTCATCTCAAGTCTCAACTTGTTCCGTTTTCCCTCCCCTTATCTTATCTTGACTCTTTCCCCTTTTGGCTCATTTGATCTCCACTTCTCTTGCTCCTATCCCCAGAACTCGCTAAGTCCCCGCACTTGCCCCAGTTTTTTACTCATTAATCCTCAGGACTTGCTCGCGCACCAGCGCTCACTTGTCCCATTCTCTTGTACTCCCGGAACTCGTGCCTATCCCCAGCATTTGTTCTCCACCCCTCCCTGGCACTCACCCTCCAGCTTAGAATTACTGGCGATCTCTTGCTCACACCTCTGGCCCTGCTTTAGTCTCCTACGCCTCATGCTCTTGCCAGTACGCTGCGTCTGTAGGCACTGTGTGCACCACATAAGGTATTCACCCAGTGGAATGAGCCCCTGTGGTCAGCAGAACCTGACAGTCAGAAGTCAAACTCCACACTATACTTCTCTTTTTTAGTTTCATGTTTCATCTCTGTCTCTTAGTCTCATGTGCCCCGGTTTTCATTTTTTGACTCTATCTCTTTTCATATTGTACTTGTCTTGTATTGCCTTGTTTCCCTTCATCTCTACTTGCTTCATATTCTGAATCTATCTCTGCTTCATCTCTTTTCCTCCACCTCAAGTCTCTAATTCCTTCTCTACTCTCTTGTCTCTTGCCTTCATTTCGACTCATTCTGGTTGCCCTTTCCTCTATCTTATCTTGACTCTTTCTTTTTTTTGGCTTGCTTAGATCTCCACACCTCCCGCCTTTGATCCCAAGACTCACTAAGTCCCCGTGCTTGCCCTGGCCCTCTATTTGTTAGCCCCAGGACTCACTCCTGCACCAGCGCTTGTCTTGTCCTCTTCTCTTGCATTTCTGGCACTTGTGCTTACTCCAGCACTTGTCTTCTATCCTTCTTCCCCATTCCTGGCACTTGCATCCCTGCCCTGGCATGACCGGCAATCCCTTGCTTGACTCCACTTGTATTTCCAGTCCTGCCCTGGTCTCTTACACCCCATGCTCTCAACAAACCATTGCATTTGTGGACATTGTGCACACCACATAAGGATTCATCCAGTGGACTGAGCCTCTGTGGTCAGCAGAACTTGACACATGTCTCTGGGCTAAGGTTCCCTGCCACTGCCTCTATGGTCTTCTTAAGCCACTCTTCGTCAGTTGCTGCCCCTGATCCTCCATTTCAATGGACCACATTGTGAGCTCCCCAATTTGGAGGGCTTCAATGCCATCCTTGTTGTCATCTGCTGTCTCACCAAGCAAGCTATCTTCATCCCCTGTCACATCGCCAACAACACCTTGGAGGTTGCTAAACTCTTCTTGAAGCACATATTCTCCAAGTGTAGACTCCCAGACAATATTGTATCCGACTGTGGCATCCTATTTGTCTCCTGGTTCTGGCAGTCTCTGTGTAAGGCCCTCAAGATTAAAACTAACCTCTCCACCACCTACTACCCAGAGCCAAACAAGTGAACCAGACCCTGGAACAGTATCTCCGCCTCTATGTTAACTACCTACAGAACAACTGGCACAGAACTGCCCCTGGCAGAGTTTACCTACAACAACACCCCCCATTCTGCTACCAGAGTGTCACTCTTTTATGCTAATAAAGGTTACAATCCCCAGCTCACCCTCTCCCTTAGAGACATCTCCTCCCACCAAGCTCACAAAGTTGCTCAGTTCCCCAAGTCACTCCATCAGTTCCTCTAGGACAAAATCGACATCTCTAACAAGGCCTACACCAAACACACCAATGCTCACCATGAAATCACCTCCAACTAAACCTCTGGCACTCTCATCTGGCTCAACTGGCGCAACTTGAAGACTCGGCAACCCTTGATCAAGCTCAATCACAAGAGCCTTGGCCCCTTCAAGGTCCTTTGGAAGGTCTCGACTTACACCTACAAACTCATCCTACCCCTGGAACTCAAGGGCCTATACCTGGTCTTGCATGTTTGCCTTCTTAAAAAATATTGTTAGGTTCTGCTGACCACAGGGGCTCAGTCCACTGGGCAAATACCTTGCGTGGTGATCACCGTGTTCATGGATGCAGAGCACCGGTAGGGTGTGAGGCATAGGAGGCCAAAGCAGGGTGAGAGAGGTGTGCTGGGGAGTGCCGGTAGCACCAGATGAATGGGCAAGTGCCGGGGGTGGAGGATGGGTTCCGGGGGATAGGCACAAGTCCTGGAGATACAAGAGGGTGGAACAAGCGAGCGCCGGTGCGCGAGCAAGTCCTGGAGTTCAAAGAGGTGATGGATGCAGGGACTTTGCGAGTCCCAGGGATGGAAACAGAGATGCAGGGATTAAGTGAGTCAAAAAGAGAAAGGGTCGAGATAAGATAAGGGGAAAGAGAACAGAACAGGTTGAGATGGGGAACCAGAGACAGAAGAGACAAGAGAACTGAGAGTCAAGAGAGGAGAAGAAGCAAAGTAGAATGGATTAGAGTAAGAGGTGAGTAGAGACGACACAAGGAGACGATACGAGGTGAGTACAATAAGAAATGAAGCAAAGTGGAAATAATGAGACTGGGATGCACAAGAAGACGAAACAGAGACGAAACACAATGAAACAGTACGGGGCTATGGTAATATCAAGACTAGAGTACTACTTACTACTCTACGACTTATATACTACACAGTAGGTAGGCCTGGGTTTCAGTGGCAGGTCGTGGCACCAGGGCTTGGAGTGAGACCTGGGGGCTGTGTGAAGCAGGGTGGGGGTTGAGACATGTTATGCAGCATGGAGGTTTCACACTGGGAATGCAGAGATACGTGGTGGCAGAGTGGTGAGGAGGGGAGCAGGAGCAGGGCATGGCATGTGGAGGTCAGGTCAGCGATGATGCGTGATTGTGATGCATGATGGGGGTCTCAGCGCGGGCTGGGAGCAACAGGTGTTGCCAGTGCCAGCATTGATGTGGCAGCTATGAGCAGTGTAATAGCCAAGGCCAGCGCTGATGTGGTGGTCACAGCAATGATGGCCAAGGGGCTGCTGCGAGTGGCAGTGGCTGGTAGCAGTAACGGGTGGTGATGGCTGGAGGCTGCCAAGGGGGTTGGCTGGGTAGCGGTCTGGGCTCAGGGCAGTTGTGGGGGTCATTGCAGGGAGGGTTGGAGTCCTGGGCCGGGGCTGAGTCCTGGGGGTTGGTAGTAGGTTGTGACAAATATGCCCTAGACAGTGACTCAGCTAACTGCCACCTATTGAAGTTGAAGATGGATACCACTACGAGGTCAACCACATCACCAACTTCTGACTCATCCATGGCCACCCTCATTACCAATGTCCACTGAAAAGGCTATAGACCCAAGGACAACACTTGGAAATCCCAGAAGAACCTTGCTAGTGCTCACACCAAGCTATGAAACTTCTACTGGTGGTACCCCAACAAGCTCTAGAACTCCTGGGACTAGCATGTCACAACTCACTACCAACCTCTGGCACTTAGCCCTAGCCCTGGGACTCCAACCTTCCAAACTGACCTCCACAACCATTCTGGGCCCAGACCACTACTCAATCAGCCACCTTGGCAGCCCCCACCCATCACCACACAGCCATCACCACTTGCAACTGCTACATCAGCGCTGGCTCTGGCTGTCTCTGGTGCTTCTCCAACCACAGCCACCACAATAGCACTGGTGCCAGCAACCCTCAGCACTCCCCCCAGTCCATGCTGAGGCTCCCCATCATGCATCACAACCATGCATCACTGCTGGTCTGACCTCCGCATGCCACGCCCCACTCTCACTTGCCTCCTTGCCTCATCACCATTCCATGCCTCCATGCTCCTGAAGCAAGACCTCCCTTTCAAGAGCTTTCTTTATGCCACACAATACACATCGACCCCTGCTGCCACCTTGCACAATCCCTGGGCTTCATCTTGAGCTCTGGTGCCATAACTCTTCACCAGAACTCAGACCTGAGCCCTGGGGCCTATGTACCATACAGTATATAAGCCATAAAGTAGCAACTAGTACTCTAGTCTTGATATTGCCATACTTCTTGTTTCTAGTTTTGTGTTTCATCTCTGTCTCTTAGTCTTGCATGCCCCAGTTTCCATTTTTTAACTTATCTCTTTCTTGTATCATACTTGTCTTGTATCATCTTGTTTCCACTTGTCTCTACTCGCCTTGTATTCTCAATCTATCTGTGCTTCATCTTCTTTTCTCTGTCTTGAGTCTCTAAGTTCCATATCCATTCTTTCATCTCTTGCCTTCATCTTGACTCATTCTATTTCCCCTTCCCTCTATCTTATCTTGACTCTTTCCTTTTTTGGCTTGCTTAGATCTCCATACCTCCCACCTTTGACCCTGAGACTTGCTAAGTCCTCACACTCGCCCCAACTTTCTATTCATCAGCTTCAAGACTCACTCATGCACTGGTGCTTGTTTCCTCCTCTTCTCTCGCATTTCTGGGACTCGTGCCTACCCTGGCACTTGTCTTCCACCCTCCTTCCCCATCCCCGGCACTCATATTGTGATGACCACAACTTCTGCAATAGAAGTAATCTACTAACTGGGCTAAAAGGCCACAATGTCAAGCCTGGCTTGACATGTTGCAGGCACTATTTAAGCAGTATTCAGTGTCATGATGCCGTGATCATGACACATATTCCCACCCTGGTGTGACTGTCCCTTGCTCCACTGCCACTCGCATCCCCAGTCCCACCCCAGTCTCCTATGCCCCACACTCTCAACAGTACTGCTGTGTTTGTGGACATTGTGCATGCCACATAAGGATTTGCCCAGTGGACTGAGCCCCTGTAGTCAGTGGTGTCACAACCCACTACCAACCTCTGTATCTTAGCCCCAGCCTTGAGACTCCAACCTCCCTAAACCGACCTCCACAACCGTTCCAGGCCCAGACTGCTATCTGACCAGCCACCTCAGCAGCCCCCAGCCATCACCACCCATTACTGCCACCAGCTACTACCATCCCCGGCATCCCTTTAGCCATTACTGCCTGCAACCACCACATCAGCACTAGGTCCAGCCATTCCTGATGCTTCCCCAACTGCAGCCACTACATTAGCACCAGTGTTGGCAACCCCTGGTGCTTCTTTCAGCCCATGCCAAAACCTCCTCCAGCTACCATCAAGACGCCCATCATGCATCACGACCATGCATCACCACTGGTCCAACCTCCATATGCCACACTCCACTCCCGCTCACCTCCTCGCCTCACCATCATTCCATTCCTCCATGCTTCCAAAGGAAGACAGACCTTCCTTTGAGGAGCTTCCTTTACCCTGCATGATATGCACTGACTGCCACCACTGCCTTGCACAATCCCTGGGCTTCACCTCAAGCCCTAGTGCTGTGACTCATCACCAGGGCATGGACCTGTGCCCCAGGGCCTATGTACTGTCCAGTATATAAGCTGTAGAGTAGCATCTCATACTCTAGTCTTGATATTGCTGTACCTTTGTCTCTAGTTTTATCTTTTGTTCTCTATCTCTTTAGTCTCATGTGCCCTGGTTTCCATTTTTCTACTTATCTCATTTTCATTTCATACTTGCCTCATATCATCTCACTTTGCTTGTCTCTACTTGTCTCTACTCTCAATCTAACTCTGCTTCTCTTCTCTTCTCTGCCTCAAGTCTCTAAGTCTCTTCTCTCTTCTTTATTCTCTTGCCTTTGTCTCAAATGTTCCATTTCCCTTTTTGTCTCACTCTTTCCCCTCTCAGATCACTTAGATCTCCATGCCCCCACCTTGGATCCTGAGACTTGCTAAGTCCCCTTGCTTGCTCTGGCTATCTGTTCACCAGCCCCAGAACTTGCCCACACACCAGTGCTCATTTTCACCTCTCCCCTCACATCTCCAGAACTTGCACTTACTCTGGCACTCATCTTTTAACTCCCTTCCTCATCCTTGGCACTCACATTCTCACACTGGCATAACCAGTGATCACTTGCTTGACCCCTGCTTGCATCTCTGGCCCCACCCTGGTTTCTCCAACAGTACTGTTGCCTTTGTGGACATTATGTGCACCACATGAGGATTTGTCCAGTGGACTGAGCCCCCATGGTCAGCAAAACCTGACAGTGTGAAATACTTTTGAAGAGTTGCCAAGTCAGGTGTCAATGACAAATGACTGGGCAGACTTCAAGCAAAGCTGTGGAGGAGTGTGGAGGTGGTTGGCAGTGCTGACCAAGGTGGTGACATCAAAGGAAATGAAGAATAGGCTTCAGGCTCTTCGGGGCTTGCCAGTCAAAGTGGAGGGTGAGATACTGCCAGTTAATGTGGGGGCTGGTGGTGTGAAGCTGCAGAGAAGGAGAGGAGGATGGTGTGGAGGAATAGAGTCTGAGAGAATTGAGAGGGAAGGTGAGCCGAGTGGAGGAGCTTCAAGGTGTCTGGAGTGCTGAGTACTTGCTGCAGTCCTTTCAATACCATTGGTCAATCTGTGTATCAAGAGCCTTGTAACCATTATAGTTGGGCTGCTTTGAGGCAAGGCAGAGGACATCCTTGATGTGTTAGAGAAGGGCATGGTGGAGAGCAAACCAAAAGGCATTGTAGTTCCAGCTGGTCTTGTAGGCTTCTTTCTCAAAGCAAACAATGAAGGTGGTGAGCCTTTGGTCATTGCACATCTAAAGATTGAAGGAGTTCTTTACAGCCTCTGCTACAGTGTCAAACATGTTGAACTTACTCAAGAACTCCTGTTGTATGCTTGCCAGTTCAATAGTTGCAAACTAGAGCAACGCCATGTAATGGTTGAAGGTGATGCTCTGTAGGTACAAGGCAGCAAATGCAACACATGAGCTCTCAAGTTGGAAAATGAGAGGCTTAGCTTGGAACATGGTGAGACACTGCATAAGGAAAACTCTCCATTTGGGGGGGTTGCACTATGGAAGAGTCCTGGCTTTCAAATGTCAAGCTTGCCTTCATGGGTCACTGTGTTGTAAATGTTATGCTGGGAGTTGGGGTTGCAGGGTGGAGGTGCTGCATTGTAGTATAGTAGTAATTGTCACCCTTGCTATGCTGTGGGGGAAAGGCATTCATTGTAGAGCCTCAGCTGCTAGGGAGTCCACCATTGAGGAGTCTGCCACCTGGAGGTGGCCCATTATTCTTCAAAGGTGGTCTTTGTGCCCAGTGGGGAGGCAGAGATCCTCCTAGGGGTGGCAGTCCCATATTGGCATTGAGGGAATGGTCAGATGGGAGTCCTGGGAGTGCAGAGGTCATAGTGGTCCTTAGGGGAGGAGTGGTTGAGGTGTACTGAGGCCCATCAATTGGCAAAAGGGTGAAGGGTTGTTATGAGGTTCACAAGGAGGGGGTGTGTTACCATGGGGCTGGCACAAGTCAAAGTGGGGTGGACGATTGTGTTGGAATTCTGGGGCAGGAACTCCACCAGGAGGAGCTGATCCACTGTCAAGGGCCTCAGATTTGTTGATGTAGGAGAGGGTGTGAGTAGAGGTGTTATCATTCTTGACAAGTGGGGGCTGAAGAGCAGCATCAGGATGAGGCCTAGTTTTGGCTGGCTGGCCCTAAGTGTGGAAAGCACTGGGAACTGAATTGGCTCAGGAGTGCACTAAGAGGCAATGGTGCAGGCTGTAGGCTGGTCAAAATGTCCTTTAGTGGTGGGGTTGAGGGCTTTTAGGATGCTGCATTGAGTTCCTTCTGCTGGCAGGGTACTGGGGTGGAGACAGAGTTCTAAGGCTCAATTAGTTTCTTGTGCTGCTTGTGGAATGAGTGCATGGGGTCTACAGGATCCTTGAAACACTGGGAGTAGGAGCTTGTGTGGATTTTATCCACTAGGGCATGCAGTTTGTCCTGGAGATTGGCATCCACCTGCAGAGTGTTTCAGGCATTCTCAGAGATGGCTCTGCATTGGTAGAGTAAAGGTTGTGGAATTCAAGGAGGCAATTGGCTCATTGCTCCAGGGTCTCAGAGAGGTTGTGATATCCTAAGCTGACAAGAAGAGTGTGCATGCACTTAGCAAACTCCACTGGGGATATGCAAAGGGAGTGTAGGATCTTATCATGCTGTTGAATATAGGCCTTAACCCATTGCTAGCATCCCAGAGGAGAGAGAGGAGTGTAGATTGAGGGTGCTGCAGGGGGTTGTGGCTAGAGGAGGTAGTAAGTCTCAGAGTATTCCTGGGGAGGCAATGGTAAGGCAGGGGCAGGTTGAGCAGGTTGCACATAGTACTGTCTCAGGGTGAAGAAGGCAGCACTGGTGTGCACCAGGGCCAAGGGTGCCCAAGTGCTGGGCAGTGTCTCTGACATGCCTCCAGACAGTATTCACTGATAGGTTCCTCTTGTGGCCTGTAGAGAATTGTGTTGCCAATCCTGAGGAATCTCTTGATTAATAGAGGCCATAGGATATAGAGAATTGTGTTGCCAATCCTGAGGAATCTCTTGATTAATAGAGGCCATAGGATACCTAATTCTGATTTGGGGCCTAATATCTAGGAACAAGTGTGGAGTAGTGTTTGATCAGGGAAACCAGATACAGAGGCTGTGGGGTACTCATGGCATAATCATTTTCAGGCATGGGTCTTCCATAAGCATTGGTCTGATAGCTAGCAGGCTGGTAGGTGTACATGTAAATGAACATCAAGAATGTGGGAATGAGGGAGAGTCTTGATATTATGTCAGGTTCTGCTGACCATGGGGGCTCAGACCATTGGAGAAATTCTTACATGGCAAACATGATGTCTACAAGCACAACAATACTGTCAAGAGCACAAGGTGTGTAATACTGGGGGCAAGACCAGAGATGTGAGCAGTGGGCAAGCAGGGAATGCTGGTTACATCAAGGTAAGAGTGCAAGTGTTGAGGGTGTGGAGGAGGGTTGGAAGATGAGCACCAAGGGTGAAAGTGAGTCTCAGGGCCAGAGATCAGGAGACCAGGGCAAGTGAAGAGGACTTTGCAAGTCCCAGGATCAGAGATGAGGGCACAGAGATCTAACTGAGCCAGAAAAGGAAAGAGTCAAGATGAAAGACAGAGGGGAGATGGAACAAAACAAAGACCAAGAATGGGAAAAGAGAGAAGAACTTGGAGACTTGAGGCAGAGAAAGAGAAAAGCAGAGAATAGATTGAGTGAAGTATGAGACAAATAGAAATCAGAGATACAAGATGATATGAGACAAGTATAAAACAAGACAAGAATGAGATAGAGTCAAAAATAAGAAACCAAGGCACAAGACACAAGAGGAATGAAAAGAAACATAAAATGTAATTAAGGGCATTATCAAGACTAAAGTACTAGATACTACTCTACAACTTATATACAATAGACGGTAAGTATGCCCCAAGGCACAGGTCCAGGCCTTGGTGTAAGGGCAACCTCCAGGAGTTGCAGCTCAATCACACAACTAGCAGAAGGAAATCCAAAGTTATATTAGACATGGTAATCAATGATACAATGGTAACTAATCACCTAGCAGAGGGAAATCTAAAGAGAACAAGTCTAAGGATTCTCCGCTGCTTGGTGTGGCACATCAGTGAGTGGCAGAGGCATGGGAACAACTGTACAGGTGACCGGAGCTCTAACCTTAATCTTGGATAATGTTCAAACAGGAAGGACAGGAAGTTCTGAGGATTTCCTAAAAAGGAAATGACCTCCGGAGATCTCCAGAGGTCTAGAACGAGCCCGGGGGTCTAGAGTGAGCTCTGGGAGTCCCAGGGAGTGGCGTAGGATGTGCCCAGAAATGGAAGTTGAATGGAAGTCCCCTGACACTTAGTGACAAGTTGTAGCACTGAGGCTCAAGATGAAGCCCAGGGATCATGCAAGGTGGTGGCAGTGGTTGATGTAGATTGTGCAGTGCAAAAGAAGCTCTCAAAGAAAGGGCCTTGCATTGGAAGCATGGAAGGCATGGAATGTTGACAAAGTGAGGAAGCAAGTGAGAAGAGGGTGTGGGTGCATGGAAGTCGGACCAGCTGGCACTAATGTGGTAGCTGCAGCTAGAGAAGCACTGGAGAAGCACTGAAGATAGCCAGTGTCAGCACTGATGTAGCAGCTGCAGGCAGTGATGGCTGAGAGGTGCCAAGGGCGGCAGTAGCTGGTGATAATGATGAGTGGTGATGGCCAAAGGCTGCTGAGGCGGCAGTGATGGTTGCTGAGGGGTTGGTTGTGTAGTAGTCCAGGCCTGGACATCATAGAGCTGTTTTAGAGGAAGTGGAAGTTTCAGGACCAGGGCTGGATGTTGGAGGTAGTCAGCAGGTCATGACAGTAACCATAGCTGTGATGTGATCATGACATGACCATAACATGTGATATGTGACATATGACATGTGACCAGTCATGTGACCAACTGTCAACTATTTTCTGTTGTTTAGCAGAGTGACTCCTTAGACTTATTCTCTTTGAATTTCCCTCTGCCATATTAGTATCTTACTAGCTATTGTGACATACTTTCAATATACTTTGGATTTTCCTCTACCAGCTGTATGACTGAGCCACAGCCTCCAGAGGTCTCCCTTACAGAATCCATTCTCTGCTTCTCCCTCTCTCTGCCTCAAGTCTCTAAGTTCCTCCTTGTCTTATTCCCTCTTCTAGTCCTCATTTCATTTTGTTCCTCTTCTATCTCTTACCTTGACTCTTTTCTTTCAGCTCAGCTAGATTCCCATGCCTTATCTCTGATCCTGGGACTCGCTCTCAGCCTTGGTGCTCATCATCCACCCTCTCTTCACACCCTCAACACTCACCTCTGCACCCTTTACTCTGGATGGGACAGGTGCTCCCTGCTCATCTTCTATTCATATACTTGGCCCTGCCTCTTAGTTTCACATGCCCCATGCTTATTGACAGTACTTGCTATGCACATAGACATTGTATAAACCATGTAAGGAATCACCCAGTTGTCTGAGTCTCTGTGGTCAGCAGAACCTGACAAAGAGCATGAACATGAACAAAAACAGAGATAATAGCAATATCAAGACTACTGTACCAAGTGCTACACTATGACTTATATACTGATGGTGAGTAGGCTCCAGGCTACAAGTCTGTGCTCCAGTAATAAATTGTGATGACAGGACTCCAAATATGGTCTGGGGATCATGCAAGGCTAGCACAAATGTCAGCAGTGGCTGTCACAACCCGCTACCAACCTCTGGGACTTAGCCCCAGCCCTGCGACTCCAATCCCTCCAAACCCACCTCCACAACTGTCCTGGGCCTGGACTGCTACCCAGCCAACCACCTCAGCAACCCCTGACCATCACTGCCCATCACCGCCACCAGCCACCACCACCACCGGCATCTCTCCAGCCATCACTGCTGTGACTGCCACATCAGCGCTGGCTCTGGCTATCACACCACCCATGACTGCCACATCAGCACCAGCCCTGGCTATCCCCGGCACTTTTTCAACTGCAGCCGCCACATCAGCGCCAGCACCGGCAACATCTGGCACTCTTCCGGCCCATGCTGAGACCTCCATCATGCATTATGATCATGCATCACCGCTGACTCAACCTCACATGCCACGCTCCACTTCTGCTCACCTCCTCACCACCTTGCCACTGTATGTCTCTGCATTCCCAGAGCAAGACCTTCCACACTGCATGATATGTCTCAACCTCCACTGCTGCCTTGCGCAATCTCCAGGTCTCACTCTGAGCCCTGGCACTGCGACTTGTCACCAGGACCTGGGCCTGAGCCCTGGGGCTTATTAATTGCACAGTATATAAGTCGTAGAGTAGCAAATAGTACTCTAGTCTTAATATTACTGTACTTCTCATATTGTTTCTTCATGTTTTGCCTCTGTCTCATAGTCTCGCATGTTCTGGTCTCTGTTTTTTCAACTCTGCTTCATTTATTATTCTACTCGTCCCGTATCTCCTCCTATTTGTCATCTCTACTTGTCTCTTACTTTAATTCCATCTCTGCTTACTCTCTCTCTCTCTTTCTCAACCTCTAAGTTCTCCTTGTCTCTTCTGTCTCCTGCCTCAAGTCTCAACTCATTCTGTTTCCACTTCCCTTTATCTTATCTCAACTCTTTCCCCTTTTGGCTCACTTGATCTCTGCTTCTCTCACTTCCATCCCTGAGACTCGTTAAGTCCCCATGCTTGCCCAACTCTTTACTTGTTAATTTCCAGGGCTTGCTCATGCACCGGTGCTTGCTCATTTCATTCTCCTGCCTCCCTGGGACTTGTGCCTACCCCCAGCACTCATCCTTTACCCTCACCAACACTCACCCTCTCTCCCAGCATTACTAGGGACCCCTTGCTCATACCCCAGCCCCACTTCAGTCTCCTATGCCTTGCGCTCTTGCCAGTACACTGCGTCTGTGGACACTGTGCACACCATGTAAGGTATTTGCCCAGTGGACTGATCCCCCATGGTCAGTGGAACCTGACAGTGGCATGAAGGGCAAAGGAAGCTCCCAAAGGGAGAGGTGTTGCTTTGGAAGTGTGGGCAGGGAGGATTCATGGAATGATGGCACTGCTGGCACTGGAAGATATTTGATTTGGAAAAAGTGTGAAAGAAACATGTTATACCATTTTTTAAGTGCAAATTTCCAATAGAAAAAGGTATTTTCCTTTGTTCAAAGACTTTTTCTATTGAAAATTTGCACCTCAGAAATGGTATAACATGTTTCTTTCACACTTTTTCCAAGGGAAATATCTTCCAGTGTCAGCAGTGATGGCAGGGTGAGGAGTCAAGCAGAGAAGGTGGAATGATATGTGGGTTACACATCAAGAGTGATGTGTGTGATGCATTGGTTGTAATGTGTGATGAGTGCTCAGTAATGATTGGGGGAAGTGTTGATATGGGCTGGAGGAAGTGCCGAGGATTGCCAAGGCCAGTGCTGATGTAGTGCTGATGAGCAGTGATGGCTGAGGAGATGCCAAAAGTGGTGGTGATGGATGTCAGAGGTGGTGGTGATGGATGCTGAGGGTGGCAGTGATGGATGCTGGGGGTGGTGGTGATGGATGCCAGGTGTGGCAGTGATGGATGCTGGAGATAGCAGTGATGGATGCTGAAGGTGGCAGTGATGGATGCTGGAGGTGGCAGTGATGGATGCCAGGGGTGGTGGTGATGCTTGACTGTGTAGTAGGCTGAGTGGTGCATGCTCCCAGGGCCCCATGGAGCTGGTTGATGGAAGCCCCAGGGCTGGAGCTCAGGACTGGAGGTAAGTGGCAGGTTGTGACAGTGCATTGGTTTTGTTGGCTTGCAAAATTTGGTGAGTTTTCTTTTTTGACTGCTTTCTACAAGCGCTAGGCCATGTTCACATTTGTGCATTCTGCATATGAGTCCAATGTTTCAGCCATCAGTATTTGGGGACTAGAATTTGTCCCTTACCTCTGGGTTTTCCATTTTGAGCATTGTTGTGGAAGTTTAGTTGCTTGCTTCCTACACGACTTGGAGAGATGTTTTTGACTAGCAGTCTCATGGTGTGGCTTTTGGTCATGTCTCCCCTTTATGTTAGAATAACAGACCTAAGAACAAGTATGAGTTTACTCCCTCAGTCGAATGTAAGTGACTATATTTGACTGTATCTAAGAACAAGTATGAGTTCATTCTATGGTGCAGTCAGTAATGTGTGGTTTCTCTAATGCTGTAATGTGATGTACCCTTCAATCCAATGTAAGTGACTGAGGGGTTCTACTACATCTGTCCGATATATATATGTCCTTGGTAAACAATTCATCCATTGTTTGTTAAGTGGTAATGAGTGGCACAATGCAGGTGCAGTGGCCCTGTGTGATGGATGGCCAGTATCTGTGTGATATGTGCAAAGTCCAAAAGTCCAACAATTTAGTTTTCAGTGGAGGAGGAGAGGTCCTTGTTCTGCATGTTAGGCAGCTTCTTAATAAAAGTGTGTCTGTTGCAACCTAGTGAATTAGGCCGTGGCTTCCAGTATTAGTGGAAGCACATGGTGGTTTGTATTGAAGGGGCCCCCTCATGGACCACAGTGGCTCAGTTAGCACCACTGTGGTCTGGAGTGGGTGCATGTGCTCCTACAAGTGAGGAGGACGCAAGTTCAAACTGCCTCTATGTGGAGAACACCTTAGACACTACATGGGGGGAATTTCAATGCCAACTGAGAGCTGTCAGGTTCTGCTAACCATGGAGGCTCAGTTCACTGGGTGAGTACCTTACATGGTGATCATGGTGTCCACAGATGCAGAGTACTGGTAGGGGTGCAAGGCATAGAAGACCAAAGCTGGGCAGGAGAGGTGAGTAGGGGATCACCAGTAATGCCAGAATAGGAGGCAATTGCCAAGAAGAGTGGAGAATGAGTGCCAGAGATAGGCATGAGTCCCAAGGAGACAGAAGAGCAGAACAAGCAAGCACCGGTGCATAAGCAAGTCCCAGGGATCAACAAAGTGACAAGCATGAGAACTTAGTGAGTCCCAAGAATAGAAGTGGGAAGAGCAGAGATTAAATGAGCCAAAAGGGGAAAGAGTCGAGATAAGATAAGGGAAGGGGAAACAGAACAAGTCAAGACTGAAGACTGGAGACAGAAGGGACAAGGGAACTTAGAGATTGGTAGAGAGATAAAGAGGAAAGCAGAGTGGTGTCAGGTTCCGCTGACCACAGGGGCTCAGTCTACTGGGCAAACACCTTACGGGATGATCACCATGTATACAGATGCAGAACACCAGGAGAGGCGCGAGGCGTAGGAGACCAAAGCAGGACTGGGGCGGTATGTGGGGGAGGGCCAGTAGTGCCGGCGAGTGAGGCGAGTGCCGGGGAGGGTGGAGGACGAGTGCCGGGGGTTGGCATGAGTCCCGGAGATACAAGAGGATGGGATGAGCGAGGGCCGGTGAGCAAGCAAGTCCTGGAAATCAAGTGGTAACAGGAGCGGGGACTTAGCGAGTCTCGGGGATGGAAACAGAACCGGGGAAGTTGAACAGCCAAAAGGGGAAAGAGTCAAGATAAGATAATGGGAGATGGAAATGATTAAGTTGAAGAGAGGAGTCGGGAACAGAGAACCAAGAGAACTTAGAGCAGAAAGGGAAAAGAGAACAATTAGAATAGATTGAGAGTACGAGTCGAGTAGAGACAAGACAGAGAGACGAAATGAGACGAGTACAACGAGAAAGGAAGCAAGTAGAAATAAAGAGACCGGGGCGCATGAGAAAACAAAACAGAGACGTGAACACAACAAACAAGATGAGGTTACGGTAATATCAAGACTAGAGTACCTACTTACTACTCTACGACTTATATACTACGCAGTACATAGGGCCTGGGGCTCAGGCCTGGGTTCCAGCGGTGGGTCGCAGCGCTGGGGCTTGGAGTGAGACCCAGG
>JABCKQ010017506.1:0-25445 GCA_018857305.1 Termitomyces sp. T159_Od127 | reverse complement strand
GGGGATGGAAACAGAACCAGGGAAGTTGGATAACCAAAAGGGGAAAGAGTCGAGATAAGATAACAGGAGATGGAAACAATTAAGTCAAGGAGGGGAGCTGGGAACAGAGAATCAAGAGAACTTAGAGTGGAAAAGAGAAAGGAGAATCAATGAGAATAGATTGGAAGTACGAGATGAGTGGAGATGAGACAGGGAGACAAAACAAGATGAGTACGACAAGAAAAGAAGCAAGTAAAAGTAACGAGACCAGGACGCACGAGAAGATGAAACAGAGACGAGAACACAACAAACAAGACAGGTTATGGTAATATCAAGACTAGAGTACCTACTTACTACTCTACGACTTATATACTACGCAGTATGTATGGCCCAGGGCTCAGGCCCGGGTTCCAGCAGCGGGTCGCAGCGCCAAGGCTTGGGGTGAGACCTGGGGGCCGCATGGGACAGGGTGAGGTTAAGACATGTTGCGCGGCGTGGAGGTCTCGCACTGGAAATGCAGAGACAAGCGGTGGTGGTGCAGTGAGGAGGGAGCGGGAGCGGGGCGTGGCATGCAGAGGTCGGCGGCAGTGATGCGCAATCATGATGCATAATGGGGGTCTTGGCGCAAGCCGGGGGTAATGGGTGGTGCCGGTGCTAATGTGGTGTGATAGCCGAGACCTGGCGCTAATGTGGTGATCACGGCAGTGATGGCCAGGAAATGCTGCGAGTGGTGGTGGCTGTGGTGGCAACAGGCAGTGATGGGCAGTGATGGCTGGGGATGCCGCAGGTGGCGGTGGCTGGTGGCATTGACAGGCGGTGATGGCCGGTGATGGCTGGGGGAGTTGGCCAGGTAGCGGTCCAGGCCCGGGGCAGTTGTGGGGGTGGTTTTGGGAGGGTTGGAGTCCTGGGGCCGGGGCTGAGTCCCAGAGGTTGGTAGCGGGTCGTGACAACCTCCACAAATTGGCGCTCATAGCACCCTTCCTCCTCATCCACCTCCATCTGGGAATGGAGGGGCATCTCATAAGGCAGTGGCTCCTCACAGCCTGGGTAGGCTGCAGCCATCAATATATTGGGTGCTGTTAATATGTTAGGTGCTGTCAATATGTTGAGTGCTGATGCATGTGCAGTTTGACACTGTATGTCACGACCCGCTACCGACCTCTGGAACTCAGCCCCTGCCCCGGGACTCCAACCCTACAAAAACCACCCCCACGACCGCCCCAGGTCTGGACTGCTACCCGGCCAACTCCCCCGGCCATCACCGCCCGTCAATGCCACCAGTCACCGCCACCTGCGGCATCCCTGGCCATCACCGCCCATCGCCGCCATCACCACCACAGCCACCGCCACTCACGGCACCCCCCGGCCATCACCGCTGTGACCGCCACATCAGCGCTGGGTCTCGGCTATCACATCGCATCAGCGCTGGCACCACCCGCCATCCCCGGCCTGCGCCAAGACCCCCATCACGCATCATGATCGCGCATCACTGCCGCCGACCTCCGTATGCCATGCCCCGCTCCTGCTCCCTCCTCACCGCACCACCACCGCGTGTCTCTGCGCTTCCAGTACAAGACCTCCGTGCCGTGCGACATGTCTTGACCTTGCCCCGTCCCATGCGGCCCCCAGGTCTCATTCCAAGCCCCGGTGCCGTGACCTGCTGCTGGAACCCAGGCCTGATCCCTGGGCCATACGTACTACGTAGTATATAAGGCACAGAGTAGTAAGTAGGTACTCTAGTCTTGATATTACCATAACTCCGTCTTGTCTGTTGTGTTTTCGTCTCTGTTTCGTCTCTTGTGTGTCCCGGTCTTGATACTTTTACTTGCTTCTTTTTCTCATCGTACTTGTCTCGTTTTGACTATCTGCCTTGTCTCCACTCGTCTCGTACTCCTAATCTAATCTCGTTGTTCTCCTTTCTCTTCTCTACTCTAAGTTCTCTTGACTCTTCGTTCCGGGCTCCTCTCTCGACTTAACCGTTTCCATCTTCCGCTATCTTATCTCGACTCTTTCCCCTTTTGGTTATCTGACTTCCCCGGTTCTCCTTCCATCCCCGGGACTCGCTAAGTCCCTGCATCTGATTATCTCTTGGTCCCTGGGACTCGCTCGCTCACTGGCGCTCGCTCGTCTCACTCCCTTGCACCCCCAGGACTCGCGCCAACCCCCAGCACTCGTCCCTCACCCTCCCTGGCACTCGTCTCACCCACTGGCGCTACCAGCACTCTTCCACGCACCACCCCCCACCCTGCTTCAGTCTCCTATGCCTCGTGCTCCTCCCAGTGCTCTGTGTTTGTACACAGTGAATAATCGTAAGGTGGTTTGCCCAGTAGACTGAGCCCCCGTGGTCAGCGGAACCTGACACTGTACAGGTCTCCTCCCCCCCCTTCCAGAGCTCTGCAAGCTCTGTCCAGGCTTGTAAGGGCCCCAAGAGACCATTTTTCATTCTGAGTCCTCACATCTACTATGTGTCAGAGACAAGAAAAAGTGGGCAAAACAAAAAATCTCCAAAGTCCACTTTGCAGACAACCACCTACAAAGTTTCACATGGCATGTGGCATTGGCTGTTGCCATGATCACTTGACCTCCATACATGGCCACTATTCTGACTTGGCCACATTATGGCCTCTACCTACCCTATGCACATTGCACAAGCTGATGAGGGCATTGAATGCCCTGCAATTCCAAATTCCTATCCATCACTGCAAGCTATTTACAATTTTTGAGGGGCTCCCATGTGGTGTCCCCAAAACTC
The DNA here is from genome assembly GCA_018857305.1 of Termitomyces sp. T159_Od127. Lineage (NCBI taxonomy): Eukaryota > Fungi > Basidiomycota > Agaricomycetes > Agaricales > Lyophyllaceae > Termitomyces > Termitomyces sp. T159_Od127. Next base: position 22,714 of record JABCKQ010017506.1, on the reverse strand, counting down.
CATCTCACCTTGAATTCAAGGTGCTCCAATTGCATCCACCAATGACCTATAAGATCATCCACAAACCATTCCTGGCTGTTGGCTGTGCTGAAATCATATGGTTTGGGAAATGCATGGTTCGGAAACAGCACATCATTGTTTGCCAAATATAGTTGCAGCAGTAACACATGAAGCTTTAGCATGATGTGTCATGCCTGCAACACTGTCGGCGATTCCAGCACATAATTTGAAGTACTAGGCTCAGCCTCCAGGACCTTATATGGTCCTACCCACTTCAGGCATAGATTAGTTGCCCACTAAGCTACCCTTTCAACTTTCAATTTCCAGCTCCTTGATCCAGCAATTATCAGCATGGTGTGTCTGAAAGATGCATGCCTTGATAATTGCATTGTGAGCAGTTGCCAAGTTTATCAGTGCAGTCCTTGATCCCACAATGAATCACTTTGTCTGTATGAAGCTCCTTGATCATTGATGGCATGTAGCTATTGTTGAGCTCAAAGGGTGCATATCCCATCATTTCAGATATACTTGCATTGATTGCAAATTCTACTAGCAGGATACAATCCACCCAGTCCTTCTGATCAGGATGAACAAATGCTCTGAATATTTGCGCAACATTTTGGTTTGTGTGCTCTGTCTGCCCATCTGTATGGATTGAATGAGGTTGAGAGCAACTTTGCCCCAAGCAGCTTATGCAGCTCCTTCCACCACCTGGAAGTAAACTTAGAATCTTGATCACTAATGATTGAGTTTGGTAGGCCATATAGGCATACTATCTCTTTGAGATAGATCCGAACAGTTCTGATGCTTTTGTTGTCATATTCACTGGGATCAGATGGACCATACTGATCATACAGCATATAACTACCCAAAGGTAGTTGAAGCCATGTGATTCAGGGAAGGGTCCAACAAAGTCCATCCCAATAGAGTTCCAGGGTTTCACTGGAACAGGAAGCAAATGCAGCTTTAAACTAAATCGTTTCCTTGGCCATCTGTGGCCACCAATATGATTGACGCACATAGTTGAGCATCTTCTGATATCTGAAGTGCCCAACAATGTTATGGGCTTGTTCCAGTATTGTCATGATTAACAACCTCTCATGTAAAACGCATAGTGCCCATAGGACTCATCATATAAATGAGTTTCTGTTCAATGACAAAGCATGGATGCTCTGTTGGTTTGTTGAGTATCTCAACAAACAGAGTGTCCTGCAAGTATCCTCATCGAATATGGGCATGCAACTGTGTGTCTCCTGGACCACCACCTCCAGGCCTAGGTTCAGCCATCTCTAGCACCTGTCCTATGGTCAGGTTGTCCTCTCTGGACGATGCCTCTACTACTGGCCACACATCAGCCAGCTCCACTTCAGCCAGACCTTGAGCTTCAAGGTTCTGTGCTTCTACTTGCTCCTTGAGCTGTTTGCTTATGGTGCAGCTCACAAGCATGCATAGCTGAAATTTCAATGTGATGTTCCGCTATTTCCTGGAACCAATGCAAGGGCAAATCAGTCAATTCTCTTGTCCACGTGGACAAAGTCATAGACATCATGCACATCCTCATGCATATCACTTTTGATATATTGTGACAGACAGTCCACAACCTTATTTAGTTCTCCTTTGACATACAGTATGTCATACTGGTATTGCAACATATAGTCGATCCATTGGCGCTGTTGTGGCAACAAATGCACTTGAGTTTTGTAAAACTCCAAGGCCTTATGATCCATAATAATATGGATCTTAAATCCCATCAATCTATCCTCCCATTTGAGGAGGGCTTCTAGGACCACAAGTGTTTCCAACTTGTGCACTGCATAGCTCTGTTGCATAGTTGTTAACTTGTGTGACATGAATCTTGCAGGTCTGCAGGTTTGCCAGGTCTTCCCTTGGCTGAACATGGCCCCCACACCCATTTTTGACATGTTGCAAATGAGCCATATAGGCTCATGAACACATGGGTCAATTGGCCAAAGAATTGGCATTTTGGCACAGATCTGTTTGATCATTTTGAAGCACTGCTGGTGTAGCAGTCGCCAATGAAATGGAGACCCATTCTGGGTCATGGCTATGAGAGGGCCAGTGTAAGCTGTAACATCTGGTAAGAAATTACTAATGTAATTTACTAGTCCAACAAAATGTTGGATATCATTGTAACTATGTAGCGTTTGCCACTTTCAAGTACAAAGTTTATCTGAGTCTGGGTGAATACCCTGCATGTCTATGACATGCCCTAAGCAATCAATACGGGGTGTGTATAACTTGCACTTTTTCCACTTGAGGTATAAACTTGCTTTATGCAGTTGTTTGAATATGACTCCCAAGTGCTGCTTGTGCTCCTCTATGGAGTTAGAAAAGATAAAGATATTGTCTAGATAGATGTGCATAAACCTTCCAATGACATCCCAGAATATGGATGTCATTAGCCTCTGAAATGTTGCTGGTGCATTGCAATTGCCAATCTGCATAGTATTACTGACAAAGGTCTCCATCAATGATGCAAACACCATTTTTGGAATGTCCTGTACACATATGCATACCTGCTTATAAGTGTCCATCAAGTTGATTTTTGACCTATACCTAGCTTTTGCGACATCCTCACCAATAACTTCCTGGTTCAGAAGTGGTGTCACATCCTTGATGGTGCTATTGTTGCGCTGTCACGCATCCAAGGCTGTCCATAATGTCCCATCTTTCTTGGGAATGCACAGCAAGAGTGCTGCCTGCATTACTGGCCATGGTTCCCACCACTTAGCATTGATATAGCAATTCATCTTATCATGAAGCTCCTCCTGTAGAGCTCGTGGACAGCAAGGCAAGTGATACTTATACTGCTTGTTCTCATCTATGAGATTGATCTCATGGCTTACTTCCCTCCATGGAGTAAGCTCCTCCTTCATCCCATTGACAATATCCACAAATTACTGCTGCCATTGCTGATGCAACCAATGGAAGTTCATCATCCAATAGGCACTGAGCCTCCACCTTCCCTTTATCCACATGCTTCTGGCATGGTTGAACAACAGGTTCAAATTTGTCTTCCATCCTCAGCCTCAGAGGAGGCTTTGATACCATTGACTTTGCCAACCTCTGCATGCTCCTTGCTTTCAGCAACTTTCCATCAAACATTATGTCTGATGGTTCTGATATCGTGTCCACACAAGGTTGGCAATACACTTATTCACTGGGTTGATATGACTCAGCCCACTTCTGAGCCACCATTGAGGCTACCATCTCATTCTACTTCGGTGGCATACATGGGTCATACACCCATTGCATGTCTGGTGGTGGCACAGGTCAATCCCAAAAGGATCTTACACTGTTAGTTGTTTCCACTGCACTTGCAGCACTCTGTTGTTTCTCTTCAATCTCATCTGTTACAAGGTCCTCCACCTTCACTCTGGAGCTTGTCGGCTGACACTTCAATGATCTCTGACTTACTTGTTTTGCACAAGCATCCTTAGGGCAACAGTCAGGCTTCTTCACTACTGTTATGCCAGCCACTTTTGGCTGGTCTAGCCCATCTTTCCTTTCCAGAGTTCCTTAGAACTCTTTTTCCATCATAATTATTGCTGGTGAACTCACCAGTAGGCTGGCCACTGGGGCCAGACTCTGGTCCTTGTCCTCCACTGTTGTGTTCCTGTGGCCTCTGAGTCAGTCAGGAATATCACAATGTTTCTCTGTGGCCCAATACCATTGTAGATGGCCATCTGTGTCTGCCAAAATAATCTTTTCAGTCCTCAACAGAACTCTGTTGACTATCACTTTATTGTTGACAAAGTCAAGATTGACTTTGTTTTTACACATAAATGGCATGCCAATAATCTCATAGCAATCAAAGTTTGCTCTATCCACATATTCTCTTGTTGGCTGTCCTGACATTTTTATCTTCACCTCTGCACCAAAGTGTGCAACAGCGCAGCTTCCCACAGTGCCCAGCTGGAGCATTACCAGCTCTGTAAGCTCATGAATGTGTATAGCATTCACATGCATGAACTGGGATGTAATGCCCATAGTGATACTCCCAGAGTTCCATAGCATCCATGCTGGATGCCTGTTGACCTCGATATAGATCGCTAAGTACTCCTTCTCTTGAGGAGTATACTGCGGTCATTGCAGCTTATCAACTGCCTTTTACAGGATCAAGCATTGCATATAAACACACCTGTCCTCCTGATGCTCCATTAGAGCAAACATATGCTCCTCCTCCTCATCACAAGCATAGTAGTCATTGTCATATACATTCACTGTGATGTACTCATCCCCATCAATCTGGACGCTCTCAGCATCATCAACAACCAATTGCTCCTCTACCTCTTGCACAGCTTCCTTGTCATCGACAAGTTTTCCTTGCTCCTCTGTCTTGCTTTCCACATCACTTCCTACTGCTGCCATATGGGCCGCTCATACTTGCGCTCTTGATGCTTTGCAGTCTCTTGAGTAGTGACCTACTCTTCCACAGTTGTAGCATCAAGAAGCTATGCTATGGTGAAGACTGCACCACGCTGCTAGATGGTAACATACATCCATTGCCCAGTCTGCCAACTGGGAGACCTTATGTCCCCCAGCATATGCTCAAATGTGCTTGCCATCAAATTGATGGAGCTTGACTCAATCAGGAAACTTAAACCTGACTCCAACAGAGTCATCAACTAGACAATTAAGGCGGTTGTGCATATGATTCATATGGATCTTGACTGCTTCATTCATTCCAGGCATGCTTGTACACAAGTCATGAGGTGAGGGCAGTGACTATGCCCTGATTCCTTGATACTGGGGCTCCTCTGTCCTGCATTCAGGATGCTGAGGTTGTGGAGTCTGAGTTTCAGTTATACCAGGCTGGCATTCAGGAGGCCTATGATTGTCACAACAATCTCTTTCATTCCCACTGTGATTACAATGATCCTGCCCCCAGTCTTTGTATGGACCTTCCTTGCCATCTCCATCCTCCAGAGGTATATCAAGTTCCCTAGTCCTCACAGTCAACTGCCACCTCATATCATCTACAGTAGTAACACCCCCACACCCTTCAAACACCACATCTTGGTCATCTATTAGCGACTCACCTCTATCCTGCAGGTCTTGATTGCAGATGCATTGATAATTAACATGATCAAAGGACTTGTCTTGTGACATGTCATGGAGTACCAGGCTCATCTGGAGTGTGGTCTTCATGTTTCTCTTCCTTGATCATGACATGTCAACAAGGCATCCTTATCTCAGAGGGGTATCCACCTCCCTCTCACCAGCAGGATTAAACATTGCTGTCTCTACATTCAATAGTGCCTACTATGGCACTCCACTAGTATTAGCTTGCCATTGCAGTGCATTCTGATGTTTCTTGTAGTCCTGTTGGGACTCTTCGCCTGTCTAGGTGAATTCAAGATGTCTCAGACTGGGTATCCACCTCTCTCTCACCAGCAGGATTAAACATTGCTGTCTCTACATTAATAGTGCCTACTATGGCACTCCGCTAGTATTAGCTTGCCATTGCGCTGCATTCTGATGTTTTTTGTAGTCCTGTTGGGACTCTTTGCCTGTCTAGGTGAATTCAAGATGTCCATTGCTTTTGCAATGTCTGGTGCACATCAACACAAGAGTGTGTCATAGTCCACTGATTCAGCTGGTGTGGCTGTTGATGTTGCTGTTCCTCAGGCTAGCTTACACTTGATGTACTCATTGAGCTCAAGCTCAAAGATACGAGTAAACAATCTGATGTATTCAGGAACTAGCCCTAGGTACATTCTGGCCTCTATTGGCCAATAACTGTAGATGCTTTACTACGTAAAGCTGTAGACACTTTTACTTTGATTCCTTAGAGACTGTTGAAAAGTGGTCCAGTACCAGCTGAAGCTGAACTGATAAGGTCAATAGCGACCATCCATCCTCTTCTTCATCAGAAGAATGTAGTTCAGACTCTAAGTCTAGAACACTCCTGAGGCTCTTCTGCCTCACCTGTGGCTCCTGGCCACTTTCTCCCTGCACCTCCAGTAGTGAAAGTGCTGATCGTGCCTTTCCTTTATCCTGCTCAGTCTGTCTGGTCACTGTGGCTGGACTTGCTCGTTGGTGGTGTGTTGTCTGTTCCAATGACATGTCTTGCCCCTGCTTTGCCCCTTGTTTGGGCTGTGCAGTCATAACTGGAGTACTATGCGCTAACGTGCTACCATGCATTGTATCCACATATTGTACAGGTTTGCCCCGTGCCCCTGGTTTGGGCATTGTTTTCTTGGGCAAAGTTGGCTAAACCAAGGATGCCACATTAGTCGCTGAAAGCGACAACTCAGATGCAAAAGAACTATCCCCTGGTTAAGAACCAGGGTTCAGTATCAATTTCATCCATGATATGGACAACCCACTCAGCATTCCAAAGCTCTTGCTCATATTGTAAGCTACTATATCATCTCATTTTGGTGGGGGCTGGTATTTTGATGCTGAAGGCATCACAGATAGGTTTGAGCTGCCACTTGCCTCTGATGGACCTGGTGGTTGCTCACTTGGTTCAGCTATGGTAGCGGTACATTGATGTGGCCGAAAAGAAGTCACAAAGTTTGATGAGTGTTGCTTAGTATGGTAACAAGAGCCCAGAGTTTAACAAAATAATGTAGCCAGTGGCTACAGATAGAACAATCTTGCATGCTTCACACAGTAGCTGAATCAGACCCAATATTGGATTTGACTAGATACATTATATAAACAAGATTTTTTCTTACATAATCTAAGGACACACATCAAAGGCAGTGCATTGGTGTCCAAATACGCTACAATATGCATGGTGAGTGCAATTGATATGGTACAAGTAACCTTGCTGATTACACTATGAACTGCCATTGGTCCTGGGCCATCTTGTACCAGGAGGCAATCTGCTCATCGTTCAGGTGGCCCTCAGCAAGGTTGTCAATGTGCTCCGTCAAGGTGAGGTACAGGCCATCTTGGAATGTGAGACACAGTTGAAGGCCGTCTGAGTAGGCCGCTTGCTTGACTAACATTCAGAAGAAGTTGATGTACTTGCACAACATCCACCTTCCCTGCCCATACTGCTTCCTGTTGTGCAGTGCTAGAGCAGCAGACTTGGCAGGATCAATTGGGAAGAACTCTGCCTGGAAATCCTTTTCAAAGGCAGCCCAGTCTGTAAAGCTCCCAACACCTCTAGAATGTCAGAGCACATGTAGTGCGTAAGTAGAGGCCTGCCTGGCCTTTATGTAAGACAGCATCCAAGCTATCTTCAACACATTACAGTTGAAGGCATCTTTGCTAAGGTGAAGGTAGGTGAGGCAGGACTGGAGAAAACACTCCTCAGAGGTGTGGTCACTGTTATATGTGTCAGGTTCTGCTGACCATGGGGGCTCAGTCCACTGGGCAAATACCTTATGTGGTGATCACCGTGTCCACAGATGCAGAGCACTGGTAGGGCGCAGGGTGTAGAAGGCCAAAGCGGGGCAGGAGACGCATGCTGGGGAGTGTTGGCAGTGCTGGATGAGTGGGTGAGTGCTGGGGTGGGTGGAGGACGAGTGCCGGGGGGTAGGTGCGAGTTCCAGGGATGCAGGAGGGTGGAACAAGTGAGTGCTGGTGTGCAAGCAAGTCTCGGGGTTCAAAGAGATGACGGGTGCAGGGACTTAGCGAGTCCCAGGGATGGAAACAGAAACACGGAGATTAAGTGAGCCAAAAGGGGAAAGGGTCAAGATAAGATGAAGGGAAAGGGAGCAGAACAAGTCGAGATGGGGAACCGGAGACAGAAGAGACAAGAGAGCTTAGAGTTGAGGGAGAGAGAAGAAGCAAAACAGAGTGGAATTAGAGTAAGAGACGAGTAGAGACAACACAAGGAGACAATATGAGGCGAGTATGATAAGAAATGAAGCAAAGTGGAAATAATGAGACCAGAACATGCGAGAAGACAAGACAGAAACAAAACACAACAAACAGGATGGGAGTTACGGTAATATCAAGGCTAGAGTACTACTTACTACTCTACGACTTATATACTATGCAGTAGGTAGGCCCTGGGGCTCAGGCCCGGGTTCCAGTGGTGGGTCGCAGCACCGGGGCTTGGGGTGAGACCCGGGGACCGTGCAGGGCAGGGTGGGGGTTGAGACATGTCGTGCAGCATGGAGGTCTTGCACTGGGAATGCAGAGACACACGGTGGCGGGGGGTGAGGAGGGGAGTGGGAACGGAGCATGGTGTGCAAAGGTCAGGTCGGCGATAATGCGTGATCATGATGCGTGATGGGGGTTTTGGCACAGCCTGGGGGCATCAAGTGTTGCCGGTGCTGGTGCTGATGTGGCGGTTATGGGTGGTGTGATAGCCGAGGTTGGCGCTGATGTAGCGCTCATGGTGGTGATGGCTGAGGGGATGCCGTGAGTGGCGGTGGCTGGTGGCAGTGATGGCTGGTGATGGTTGGGGGCTGCCAAGGGGGTTGGCCAGGTAGCAGTTCAGGCCTGGAGCGGTTGTGGGGGTTGTTTTGGGGAGGGTTGAAGTCCTAGGGCTGGAGCTGAGTCCTGGGGGTCGGTAGTGGGTCGTGACAGAGTGCTAGACATGGTATCTGCACCCAGAGACCTGCCAGGGCTGCTGGAGCTGCTGGAGGACTGCTGGAGCTGCTGGAGAGGGCTCTGCCACTGGAGGTGGTGCAGTGATAGGGGATAAGCGCTCTAGCAGTGCTTGGAGGGACTGAGAGATGCGATTGGTGGTTTGGCAGGGAGTTGAGAGTTTGATCCTGTGGTGAATGAGGGAAGCTTGGATCAGTTGCACCTCTGTCTCTAAGTGTAGCAGGTGAGTCCAGGCCTTATCTGTCATGACCTGCTACCAACCTCCAGGACTCAGCCCCAGCCCCAGGACTCCAACCCTCCCCAAAAATGACCCCCAGAACTACCCCGGGCTCAGACCACTACCCAGTCAACCCCCTCAGCAGCCCCTGGCCATCACCAGCCATCACCGCCACCAGCCACTGCCACTCCCAGGATCCCCTCAGCCATCACCACCGTGACTGCCACATCAGTGCTGGCCTCAGCTATCACACCACCCATAACCGCCACATCAGCATCAGCACCGGCAACACTCGATGCCTCCGGGCTGTGCCAAAACCCCCATCACACATCACAATCATGCATTACCGCTGAACTGACCTCTGCATGCTATACTCTGCTCCCACTCCCCTCCTCACCCCACGCCACTGCATGTCTCTGCATTCCCAGTGCAAGACCTCCATGCTGCGCAACATGTCTCAACCCCCACCCCATCCCACATGGCCCCTGGGTCTCACCCCAAGCCCGAGCGCTGTGACCCGCTGCTAGAACCCAGGCCTGAGCCCCAGAGCCTACCTACTGCATTGTATATAAGTTGTAGAGTAGTAAGCAGTACTCCAGTCTTGATATTACCGTAACTCCCATATTGTTTTGTTGTGTTTGTCTCTGTTTTGTATTCTTGCATGTTCCATCTTGTTATTTTCACTTTGCTTTGTTTCTTATTGTACTTGCCTCATATTGTCTTCTTTGTTGTCTCTATTTGTCTCCTACTCTAATTCCACTCTGCTTTGCTCCTTGTCTCTCTCTCCATTTTAAGTTCTCTTGTCTCTTCTGTCTCCGGTTCCCAATCTCGACTTGTTCTGTTTCCTTTCCCCTTATCTTATCTCGACCCTTTCTTCTTTTGGCCAACTTCATCTCTGTGTCTCCATTTCCATCCCTGGGACTCGCTAAGTCTCTGTGCAAGTCATTTCTTTGAACCACAAGACTTGCTCACGCACCGGCGCTTGCTTGTTCCATCCTCCTGTATCTTCGGGACTCATGCCTACCCCTTGGCACTCATCCTCCACCCACCCTGCCCTGCTTTGGCCTCCTATGCCTTGCGCTCTACCAGTGCTCTGCATTTGTGGACACAGTGATCACCACGTAAGGTACTTGCCCAGTGGACTGAGCCTCCGTGGTCAGCGGAACCTGACATTATCCTGAGGAGCCAGAGCATTTGGAGGAGTGTCTAGATTGGCAAGCTCAGACATAGAGTTCTGTGGGTGTTTAAGCCTAGTGAGGAAGTGACAAATAGGGGCCCAGAAAGTCCTGGCAGGCTCTGAGGAGCTTTCAGACCAGAGTTAGGAGACTTGTTCTGCTGTAAGGGTAATCTCTGGGAGTTGCAGCTCAATCCCACAACTAGCAGAGGAAATCTGAAGGGAAATCTGAAGAGAACAAGTCTAAGGGTCCCCACTGCTTGGTGCAGGTGTGGGAACAACTGTATAGGTGACTGGAGCTAATTTTAACCTTGGATACTGCTCAAACAGGGAGTGTGGGAAGTTCTAGGGCTTTTCTATAAAGGACAACCTCTGGAGATCTCTGCAGGTTTGGAACAAGCCTTGGAGGTCTAGAGCGAGCCCTGGGGGCCCCAGAGAGTGGTGTAGGAGGTGGGCTGGAGTGTAGTAAAGTGATAAAAATGGAAGTCCCCTGACACCCATGCTCTCAAAGCAATGTTCTTCCTTTGAAAGCTTCCTTTGCACTGCATGACCAGTGCCAACATCCACCATGGTCTTGCACAATCCCTGGACTCCACTTGGAGCCTCAGTGCTTGCTGCAACTTGTCATCAGGGCATAGACCTGTATTCTAGGACCTACCTACTACCTCTTATATATAAATCATAGCATAGCACTTGGTACAGTGATCTTGATATTACTATACTTCTGCCTCTGTTTCATTTTGTATCTCATGTCCTGGTTTCTTCAGTTTTGACTTTGTTTATCTCACCTCATATCACTTGTCTTGTCTTGTTTTCTTACTTGTCTTGTATCATCTTCTTATTTTTGTTTCTACTTGACTCATACTCTTTTTATACTTCTCTCTGCCTCAAGTCTCTAAGTTCCTCTCTGCTTCATCTCTTATCTCTAATCCCAGTTTCTATTTCACTCTTCATTCATTTTTTGCCTGGACCCTTTCCTTTTCTGGCTTGGCTAGATCTTCACACCCTCATCTCTGATCCTGAGACTGGCTGTCATGACCCACTACCGACTGCCGGTACTGAGCTTTGGCCCCAGCACTTCAACCTCCCTGAACCAGCCTCCATGACATTCTGGGCCTGGACTGCTACCCGACCGACCACTTTGGCAGCCTCTGGCCATCACTGCCCATCACCGCCACCAGCCACCACCACCCTCAGCACCCCTCAGCCAACTGCCTGCAGCTGCCACATCAGCGCTGGCCTGGGCTATCATCAGCACTCTCCCTAATTGCAGCTGCCACATTAGCACTAGTGCTGGCAACCCCTGGTGCCTCTCCTGGCCCATGCTGAAGCCTTCCTCGGCTGCCACCAAGATGCCCATGATGCATCATGACCATGCATCACCGCCAGTCTGACCTTCACATGCCTTGCCCCACTCCTGCTTGCCTTCTTGCCTAGCTGTCATTCCATGCCTCCATGTTCCCAAAGCAAGACCTTCCTTTGAGGAGCTTCCTTTGTTCTGCACTACATGCATCAACCACCACTGCCGCCTTGCACGATCTCCAGGCTTCATCTCAAGCTTAGGCACCGCAACTCATCACAAGAGCCTGGACCTGAGCTCCAGGGCCTATGTACCATCCAGTATATAAGTCGTAGAGTAGCATCTTGTACTCTAGTCTTGATATTGCCATATTTTTGTCTCTAGTTTCATGTTTTGTCTCCATCTCTTAGTCTCACATATTTCAATCTCCATTTCTTGACTTATCTCATTTTTGTCTCATACTCATCTTGTATCGTCTTGCTTCGCTCATCTCTAATTGTCTTGTACTCTCAATCTAACTCTGCTTTCTCTCTCTCTCTCTCTGCTTCAAGTCTCTAAGTCTCTTCTCTCTTCTCCCTTCTCTTGCCTGAGTCTCAACTTGTTTTGTTCTCCCTTCCATCTCTTGTCTTGACTCATTCCCCTTTTGGTGTGCTTAGATCTCTGTGCTCCCTATCTTTGATCCAAGGACTTGCTAAGTCCCCTTGCTCACCCCAGCTGTCTGTTCACCAGCCCTGGGACTTGCCCACACACTGACATTTGTTTTCCTCCCTATTCTTGCATCCTAGGGACTTGCGCCCACCCCAGCACTTGTCTTCCAGCCTCCCTCCTCATCCCTGGCACTTGCACTCTCACTTGGCATGATCATTGATCACTCACTTGACTGCTGCTTGCATCCCTGACCCCACCCTGATCTCACATGCTCCATGCTCTTAACAGTATCGCTGTGTTTGTGGACATTGTGCATGCCATGTAAGGATTTGCCCAGTGGACTGAGCCTCCATGGTCAGCAGAACCTGACACTGGCTAGTCCTTGCTACTTGCCTTGATTCATAGATCCTCTGCCCCAAAACTCACTACCAGCCTCAGCACTTGTTCCTCACTTCCTCTACATACTTCTGACACTAACTCTTATACCCATTACTTTGGACATGACCAGTGCTCTTGCTCACAATCCTCTTGCTTCCCTGGCCCTGTCTCTTGGTCTTCTACACCCTGTGCTTATTGACAGTACTCACCATATGTGTGGTACATCATGTTTGCCTAGTAAGGAATTGCCCAGTGGTCTGAACACCTGTAGTCAGCAGAACTGGACAATACTGGTCTTGCTCTCAGAGGGATAGCTCAGCTCTTTTAGCAGGATTAATGAAAAAGAACTGTGCCAGGAAGTCCTTTTTGAAAGCAGACTGTTAGGAGACTTCCATTTTGACTTCTATTTTTGGCACATCACAATGCCCCAACCCACCTCCTATGCCACTCCCTGGGACCCCCAGGGCTCGCTCTAGACCTCCAGGACTTGCTCTAGACCTCTGGAGATCTTTGGAGGTTGTTTCCTTCTTAGAAAAGCCCCAGAACTTCCTGCACTCCCTGTTCAAACATTATCTAAGATTAAGGTTAGCTCTGATCACCTGTACAGTTGTTCCCATGCCTCTGCCACCCGCTGAGGCGCCACACCAAGCAGCAGGGAATCCTAAGACTTGTTCTCTTTGGATTTCCCTCTGCTAGGTCATTAGTTACTATTGTATCATTGATTATCATGCCTAATATAACTTCAGATTTCCCTCTGCTAGTTGTGTGATTGAGCCGCAACTCCTGAAGGTTGCCCTTACACAGACCAGTTGGCAAAGCTGCTGACTCCTCTGAAGCATATGGATCACATAGGTGGAAGTCCTCCTAGCTTTCATATATTATAGTACTTGTGCTATTTTTAGAGCATCAGAGTCAAAGGCATCTCTGCTAAGGTTGATGTAGGTGAGAACTGTAAAAAGTCTTTTATGATGGCATAGTTACCATCACATGCATCTGGGAGAGTGGAGCAGAGAATCTGTGCTTATAAAGCTGGGGGTGGAGTCAAAGCTTCCACTGGAGCCGCATGGTGTGGCTTCAAGCCCAGAGCTTCCACAGATTGGAGAGCTGGAGATAGGCACTTTAAGAGTACCTGAAGGGAACTGAGATATGGTGGAGGGTGAAGAATTCAATGTTGCCATGGGTAAGGAAAGCTTTAAGTTGCATCTGATCCTTTAGGTGTAGCAAGTGATTTCAGGCTTTGTTTTGGGGGACTGGAGCATTTGAGGAAACTTCTAAGCTAGTGAGCTGAGACATAGAGATGGTATATTGTGTAAATCTGGTGAGGAGGTGACAAGTAGGGGCCAAGCAAATGAAGGCAAGCTACAAGGGGCTTCCAGACCAGGGTTAAGCAGACTTATTCTGCTGCAAGGGCAACTCTCAGGGATTACAGCAAAATCACACAACTGGTAGAGCAGAATTCAAAGATTATATTAGAGACAGTAACAATGGTACAATGGTAACTAATCACCTGTCAGGTGGAAATCCAAAGAGAATAAGTTTAAGGATCTCTGCTTCCCATGGTGGAGGCATAAGAACACCTGTACAGAATGACCAGAGCTAACCCTAACCTATTCATACACACATGTACTTTGGACTTGATAATAAATATCTATGCAAGAATATTGTGTTGGAGATGTGATAATGTGCAGATACCACAGCCACAACATCATGGCCACATGGCCACCGACTGCTTTACCAATGACTGCTTTGTCCTACTCGCACATATATACTGCCATGGACATTCAGTACCCTCAGTTCGTTGACATGTTCTGAGGGTACATCTTCTCTGATACTTACACATACACATATTTATTAACTACCAATACCTAGAATTAACTTGCGTGTTATTTACAAGACAGCAAGCAAGACTGGTTAAATTCTAACATATTGAACATATTGGAAGCAAATGTTTTGCTGATTTTAGTCTGAGATACTCAAATCTATGTCAAATCATTAAAATCAAGGACTTGTAAACATTCTACATTTGAGCCACATTGATCAAAGGATGAAATTCAAAGGCAGTATCAATTTTGAGAATAAGCTAAAAATATCCTGAGACGCATTTACCCAATGACATAGATACCATTGTATTGCCAATATAACAAAGTTAAGACACTGTGGAAACTTCCCGAGATTACCTAGCATTTCTCATATCAGAGTGGTCTCGGACGATTGTCCTAATTCACAATGTTCTATGATATCTCTCCAGCAATTAATGTGAAGTTCATATTACATTAAGTCTGAGATTAGAATAATATACCATCTATACTTTTAGTATCATGTCTCCTTTAAATAACAGGTCCCGGGGCTGTACTTGGCCATATACTCTGAATGACTTTTTGCTGATGTGACCCAGGCAATACTGTATGTGATCATGATAAACACAGTCAAAAGGGGAAAGGAAGAACATAAGACGTTGGTAAGACAGATGATGGGCAGTGACATGTGAAATCGCTCGGATCTCTGGAGTAAGAACCAACTACGAACGTACCGGCAACAGACCCGGGAATGTCAGCGTGGGGGGTGAGAACTCATTCTTCTGGGGTGTAGTGAGGGAAGCCTTGTATCTCCAGTTGGAAAACGATTAGAAAGCAACGAGCCGGTGAGAAATTGAGAATCAGAATGTTCATCCGAAATCCTTCCAATGTAGGCACTACCAGAGCGAGGTTTCTAGAAATGGAAATGGAATGGTTGAGACTATCCGCATTTGCCTGTGATATATCTTGAAGTTGCACGGATGGGAATGCGAAAATCTCTCGTCTTGTCGTACCGCACTCGGAGACTGCTTGTGCATATATAACAGTACAACTGAGCCTCAAATATATTGCACGGACGTGAGAGCTCCAGTTAGGAGGCTCATTCACTGTTTTCCTCATGTCGTCTAGTGCCGTCTAATACAAAATCATAGATCTCAAGACGACCGTAATGAAACATAATTTACGAACGCATTCGCCCCCCAAGGCCACACTCCAAACGTATTATTCTGTCCCAAAGCTTCTAACATTGGGACTTTTGTTCCACTATGTCTACATCGGAGCGGTATTCGACTGTTATTTCACAAGCCCAGTCGTCCATGGCATGCAAAGCCATAGCGTTGGTCATGCAGAATCTAAGAGGCTTGTATTAATCGTCGGTCTGTATTATCATCTTTAGACACTTCCTTCTTCCATATTTCGCTTTTCTTAAATAGGTGATGGGCTCAGAGCGGATCTTCTATTCACCGAGGACGCATTTCCAACGATTAGAGATTCGCCGAAGGTCGTTGCGCCATATCTCAAATCCATCGCAGCGACCCGCGGCGCTTTCGGCATTTCTCATACACGCATACCAACAGAAAGTCTCCCAGGTCATGCTGCGATTATTGGTATCCGATTGTCACTCAGTTGAGCTAGAATATTGACTTCTTGAATCACAGGTGGAGTATATGAAGATGTCTCTGCAGTGACGAAGGCAATCACATTCTAAACCTGTTGTACATGATTAATCTTCTGATCACTCATAGGGATGGAAATCTGATCCAGTGAGCTCGGTGATATTTTTTTCTTTCGGATATGGTTCGCGCTAATTCCAAAAAAGGTAGATTTCGATTCTGTATTCAACCGATCAAGCCATACATTTTCGTTCGGCTCCCCTGACATTCTACCGATGTTTTCACGCGGTGCAACCTCCGGAAAGGTCAATATATGGTGCTACAATAAGGAAGACATGGATTATACCAAAGGCAAGTACCACAAGGTATGTTCATGTGTTCATCTACCTAACGAGCTGTAATGCAAAGACGCTACAATGCTGGATATTTGGGTACTTGACCGGCTCAAGGAGCTTTTCTACAACGCAACGAGTGATGACATGTTGAATGCGCACCTTCGGTCTGACAAAGTCATATTTTTTCTACATCTTCTTGGCCTTGACAATACAGGTCATTCCTACCGTCCTTTCTCAAGAGTAGGTCCTATAATCATCGCAGCGATCGTTTCATTTAATGCTTGGCAGGAATATATGAATAGTATCCAGGTGGTCGATAGTATCGTACGCCAAACTGAAACTTTGGTCACAGAGTTCTACAATGATCGAGACACAAGCTTCATCTTCACCGCTGATCATGGCATGTCGGTCATCGGAAATCATGGTGATGGAGGTGGGCGACTAATCAACAATTCCTCAGATCTATTCAACATTTTTAAAGACCCTGACAATACACGAGCCCCCCTAATCGCTTGGGGAAGAGGCATTCGTGGACCTCTGCCGGACTCGGTTCCTTCATCACACGATCTCTATTCTCAACCGTGGGGACTAGGGCATTTGTTCCGACGCGATGTAGAGCAAGCAGACATAGCTGCCCTCATGGCATCATTGATTGGAATCGATTGGCCGGTAAACTCTGTTGGTGTCCTGCCTGACGTTGAGTCCACTCTGCCTGGATATCTTGCCCCAGAGTTAGAAGATGAGTCACTTGCACAAATGGCCTTTGTCAATGCCAAGGTCAGATTGACAATTTTTACTGTCTGTACGATTCGTACTCATTTTCTGAAGGTCATACTCGAACAATATAAGTTCCAACATGGTGAGCTGGTACTTTTGTGGACCCCATCCTTGAATAACACGATAAACGGTGTCTAGAGCTCAAGAAGTCACAAGTGACTTTCTACAAGCCTTTCGTCACATTGGAAGGGTCCGATGTGTCCGATGACCCACCACACAGGCTTACATATGTTGCCAATATTGAAAATCTGTTGAGAACTAGAGACTGGCATGCCGCTCGTTCTGCATCTGCCGAGCTAATCAGAATAAGTCTGAGTGGACTTCACTATCTGCAGACATACGACATGTTCTTGATTCGTGGCATCACGATCTTTGCGTACATTGGTTGGGCTGCGTACACTACTTTGCACATCTTCAGGCCTTTAGACTTCGTGAAAACCCCGGAAGCATCAGGTACGACTTTTGTGCATGCGATGATAGCGGTCATATTGTTAGGGTTCTGGACTTGGTTTGGGTTGCAGCATGCGCCGTTCATGTTTTACGTATATGTCGCCTTCCCATGCTATTTTTGGCACCAATTCTTGCAGCAAGCGACAGGGACGCTGCACATTCCTCCTCGTGCCAGTCACTGGAAGTGTGCTTTCGGTGCTGGTATGATTTTTACGGTCGTGCAAGCGATGGTGGTGAGCCATCCTAAATATCGTACTTGCAAGCTGAGTTCATTCTAAGGATAGGTTGGTTATACTCATCGCTTCATATGGAGTATCGGTTTCATTTTAATTGGCGTCGTATGGCCTGTTACGTGGTCTGGAGCGACTTTAAAGAAAAACTCTCTCCTAGCTGCGGCATGGGGTCTTGTTTGTCTAACTGCCGCCGTCTTCCCAGTTCTGCCTATGGAGAAGCAAGAGAACCTGTCAAGCATGTAAGCAGGTGATTAGCCATGTAGATGTAGCTTACCCTTGCTGTAGTATTACTGGAGGATGCTTGATCCTCGCCAGTGGCGCCCCTGCAGGAGTATGGGTCTTGAATGAAGTGGAGCGCGTGAGAGGCAGGAAGAGCCGTCAGGCATTGACAACTCTCTTCATTCTTCAAGTATGTATTTGTTGTTCGTGTTGATCGCATCGCCAACTTGTCTTCAGGCAGTTTTAATCGTTGTCATAATGATCGTCACTGCCAGCTCTGTACGGAGCCTTCAAGCTAGGCAAGGATTACCATGGCCAAATCAAGCGTTGGGCTGGGCCATACTAGGTATTAGTTTGCGCTGGACTATCCGTAAGTGACGCTTACAGGATTCTCTGTAGTTGTATCCCCTGTCATCGCATTTGCCTCGGGAGGTCCTTGTCATACCGCATTTTCCAAATTTCTTGCATATTTTCTCGGCTTTGGGCCATGTTTCATAATCCTGTCCATTAGTATAGAAGGTCTCTTCTACGTCACATACTCTTTCCTCCTCGCAACTTGGGTGGTTTTAGAATCAGTCGTCCGAAATGGTAGGGCGCCCATGACGGCTATGCAAAGTGACAGGAAAAAAGTCTATCTGTTCCAGGCTGATGATTTACGAATTGCATTGTTCTTCCTTTTCTTTGTCCAGGTCGGGTTCTTTGGTCCTGGAAAGTGAGTTGATTCACCTACTGATGTAACCCGATGGTGAATCACATTCAATCAACAGTGTCGCATCTATATCGTAAGGCAATTCGATATAGACTAAGATGTCAATTACTGACTCTGACAACTCCATAGTTCCTTCTATCTGGAGCCTGTATTCCGGTTGATAACCATATATAATCCTTTCTTTACGGCGTCCCTACTTGTTCGTCCTTAATTTGTGTAAGTCATGTACGTTGTCACTCATATGCTTCACACTAGATCTTCAAAGTCATTGCTCCATATTTCATGCTGGCTGTAGCTTCTGCATTATTGAATGACTTTCTGAACTTCCCTTCCTTCTCCCTCTTACTTGTTGCCCTTCTCATTACTGATGGTATATCTGCAAACTGGGATCACTTATTCCAAAACCTTGCTCATCATCATGACAGGAATGACGATCACGTTCTTCTTCAACGTTCATGACACAGGTGTGGAGAACAATTTCTTGTCACGATCTCATCATTTATATAACTTACAGGATCCTGGTCGGAGATCGGCCAGTCAATCATGTCTTTTTGTATCACATCGTATCTGCTCTTGTGGTCTACTGGGATCTGTGCAGTTGGTGAACACCTCCTTGCTGATGTCATAGATCAACCACATGCAAAGAGGGAATGATAGATTTTGCAATCTGTAATTAATAAGAGTCCTTATCAACTGACTTAGGCCCTATTCAGTAAAGTCTGCATTGACACTATGTTTATGCCAGTGCCAGGAAAGTTCTTCAGCCGGAGTTCAGAATGTTGCATAAGGGAAATGCTGGGGTGACAGGCAGAGGTGCACTAAGGAAAATCATTACAGATAACAGGGCTGCTATACTGAAGGCAGTAGCTTATTTGGTGAAGACATACAATATATCATCACATATGAATCTGTTCAAACTCCCTTGAGGCAAATTTTGACAAAGTCCACACACAATTTAGTAGACATGGTTTTTCACGCTTCACGAGTTCAGGGCATAATAAACAAACAAGGCCCAAATTGAAACCACTTAATGCTGAATCTGAGGGTATGAGTACTGGGGATATGACATCTGGGAGGAATATGGATTCTGGGGATATGGTACTTGGGAAATATGGGCTTTGATGATATTGTAAGGATGACCTCCAGGAGCTGCGGCTCAATCACACTAGCAGAGGGAAATCTGAAGTTATATTAGGCATGATAATCAATGATACAATAGTAACTAATCACCTAGCAGAGGGAAATCTGAAGAGAACAAGTCTAAGGATCCCTGCTGCTTGGTGCAGTGCATCAGCAAGCAGCAGAGGCATGAGAACAACTGTACAGGTGACTGAAGTTAACCTTAACCTTGAGAAATGCTCAAACATAGAGTGCAGGAAGTTCTGAGGGTTCTCTAAAAAGGAAAAAAACCTCTGGCAATCTCTAGGGGTCTAGAGCAAGTGGCATAGGAGGTGGGCTGGGGTATAGTGAAGTGCCAAAAATGGATGTTGAATGGAAGTCCCCTGACAGATATGACATTTAGGAGCAATGACCAACCTTCAGCTACCTCTTCAGATAGGCCTATTGAACAGCCTGTGGCTGCTTATGACTCATTTTTGTGGCTATTTCTGAAACTTACAATAGTAACTAATCACCTAGCAGAGGAAAATCCAAAGAGAACAAGTCTAAGGATCCCCACTGCTTTGTGTGGCACATTAGCAAGTGGCAGTGGCTAGAGAACAACTGTACAGGTGACCAAAGCTAACTTGAACCTTGAATAATGCTCAAACAGGGAGTACAAGAAGTTCCAGGGGTCTAAAATGAGCCCCAGGGGTCCTGGAGAGTGGCATAGGAGGTGGGCTGGAGTGTAGTGAAGTGTCAGGGAATTTCCATTTGACTTTCATTTTTTGGCACATCACGACACCCCAACCCACCTCTTATGCCATCCCCCGGGACCCCTGGGACTTGCTCTAGATCTCCAGAGATCTCTGAAGGTCATTTCCTTTTTAAAAAAGCCCCAGAACTTCCCACACTCCCTGTTTGAACATTATCCAAGGTTAAGGTTAGCTCTGGTCACCTGTACAGTTGTTCCCACACCTCCACCGCCTGCTGATGCACCACACCAAGCAGCGGGGAATCCTTAGCTTGTTCTCTTCAGATTTCCCTCTGCTAAGTTATTAGTTACTATTGTATCATTGATTATCATGCCTAATATCACTTTGGATTTCCCTCTGCTAGTTGTGTGATTGAGCTGCAACTCCCAAAGGTTTCCCTTACATGAAGTGCCAAAAATGACAGTTGAATGGAAGTCCCCTGACAGAAACCAGGACACGAGATACAAGAAAAATGAGACCAAAAGACAAAACTAGAGATCACAAACAAACATCAGCAATATCAAGATTAGATTACCAGATACTCTACAACTTAAATACGGTGGATGTAGGTAGGCCCCAGAGCACAGGTCCAGGCCCTGGTGATGAGTCGCAGTGCTGGGGCTCATGATGAAGCCCAGAAATTGTTCAAGATGGCACCGGGGGTCAATGTAGGTTGTGTGACACAAAGGAAGCTTCCAAAGGAAGGGCCTTGCTTTGGGAGCACAGGAAGCATGGAATGTTGATGAGGTGAGGAGGCAAGCAGGGATGGGGTGTGGTCTACAGAGGTCAGACCAGAGGTGATGCTTGACTGTGATGTGTGATGGGCACTTGGTGGGAGCTGGGGAAGCCTTAGCACCGGCTGGGGGGAGTGCCACAGGTTGCTGAGGCAGGTGCTGATGTGGCAGCTGCAGGTGGTGATGGCTGAGAGGTGCTGAGGGTGGCGGTGGCTGGTGGCAGTGATGAGTAGTGATGGCTCAAGGCTACTGGGGGTGGTGGTGATGGGTGCCGAGGGATGGGTTGTGTAGTGGTCTGGGGCCAGGACCTTGTAGGGCTGGTTTAGGTAGGTGGGAGTCCTAGGACTGGGGCTGGGTGCCAGAGGTAGTCAGTGGATCATGACAATATCCTGGTTCATCTTCTAGAATGGGACTTAATGGTGATGATATTGACAATTGAAACAGTGTTGGCTTTGGGCAATAGGATCTATTCAGCCCAGACTCTTCATGTCAACTATACCACATCATACTTCTGGCACTATCAATCCTGGAACCTTCTTGCTATGTCAAAGAAATTTACTCCCAATGCTCAACCCCTCTGGCATGCAAAAGTCCTTGGAATGTTCACCACTACTATTGTTCACAAGGGCTCCCAATAATAAATAAACCCCTCTTAATTACATGATATAGAGCTCTAACCTGGGCATCAATCTGGCTGCAGATATGCAAAGCTTCCAAAACTTGGACTTGATGTGATTGGATTCGAAATAAGATATTCATTGTATGGTCATGGTTTCTATTTGAAACCAAGGGCACGAATATCTATCCGTATTGATATGTCACAGAATGATGAAATATACAATATATACACTTTGTGAGATGTCAATGCAAAATGGTCATATTATTTTCATCTTTTGTATGATATTACAGGCTCCTGGAATCCATGATCTATAATGGCAAAATATGGCGATTAGCTGCATCCACTTATCACACTTTGCTGATGAACACCCAAGTACATGTGATGCCGGTACGGCATCTGCCACTTCCCCATGTTATGACTCCCATGAGAACGAAAACGGCAACGTGATGTCCTATCCTGAAAAGGTTTCACATGATAATCAATATTCCGACGTTGTCTGAAGGAGCGTGAGATTGCTTTATTTCTGTCTTTATTGAATCGGCCATTCCAGTCGCGAAGCAAGGCAAAACGATGGATTGCAATGGTGTAATCACTATTGGTAAGCAGACAACGGGAAGACGCAGCGGCAAACGATACGGTAGGTGCCGAGATGGTGGCGTCTGAGTATGCCGAAGGTTGGCTATAGATTTCCTGGTCAACTCTCAGTACGTAAAGTGACCCTACTATTCTTGAGCTGCTTGGTAGATCTACGAACCATGATTGAAGCCAGCAGCGACAGGCTGATCAACGACAATGAGCAATAGAGGGAAATTGTGCAGATCAACTTTAAATAGGAACCAAGACGATAATTTCTCTTCCCAACACATGACAGTATGTGAGAAATCACAGATCAGATAGGCAACTTACAGACGAAAGATTTCCACATCAGCGCTATTATGTCACATCTCAGATCTGCTGTCTTCTCTCGAAAGGAGTGATAGATCACGACGCCGCTATTCCGGGGCCTTCATATTCACATATAAATCGTCCATACACAAATGTCCTACCATTCGAAATGGCCAGCCAAACCAATGCCACGATAGCCGATAATCCCTTCATCGTCAACATACAGGACTCCTATG
>JABCKQ010017505.1:0-25740 GCA_018857305.1 Termitomyces sp. T159_Od127 | reverse complement strand
GGGGACCTCCCTTTTACATCCTTTTTCCCTCAGCCATGCTTCACTTTCACTCATTTTCTTTGCCTTTCTTCTCAACTCATCAAGTTCCTCATTGGTTGGACTGTGGGAAACTACTTCCTTATTGGACATTCCTCTTTGGCTGGATGGACTCACAGCCACTACTGGCAAAATCATTGGCATATGATTTGTGGTCATGTGGCATGTGCATGACCTCTGCATGTGCTCAGATCATGTGACCATTGCTGTGATGTGATATGTGACCAGTCATGTGACCTGCTGTCAATTTTCTGTTGTCTGGCAGAGTGACTCCTTAGACTTGTTCTCTTTAAATTTCCCTCTGCCAGGTTAGTACCTTACTAGCTATTTGTGACATACTTTTAATATACTTTGGCTTTCCCTCTGCCAGCTGCGTGACTGAGCCACAGCCTTCAGAGGTTGCCCTTACACATATGCCACAATATACTATAATCTCTTTTTTAATTCTAGGAGACATTTTCCCATCCTATCTTTTCTCAAGTGGGTTGCACTAATGACACCTGAAATTGTACCCAGTGGTGTCTAGGTAGGCAGTCACTAGGTGTAAGGGATTAGTGTTGGGCTTGCTAAGTGAGGGAGAACCAGGCAGGGTCCCAGAAGACAAGTTAGCAGGGGCAGCAGTAAGGAAGTGTAAAGTGTGCTTAGTGTAGATGCCAAGTGCTAGAGGCCTGCTGTACTTGCAAGGCACAAAATAAAGCTAGAGCACTGGCATAGTCCCAGTGGCAAAATAAAGCACTAAGACAGCACCTTAGTGTAGAGTAGACTTAAGATAAGCGTAATTGAGCTCTGAAGCCCAAGCATAAGAGATGGGATGTGAAGGTGACTTGTTGTTTGCAGTGTATAAGTGGAGTATATATAATAAGTGGTAAGCAAAGTGACTGTTGGCAACCAAAAGTCACCAAAGCAGTGAACTTGGTAAGTAAACACTAACCAACAATCTTTTATATAGGAAAATGTCAATCAGACCTTGGCAACGCTAGGTGTCTGTTGTGTCAAGATGTCAAAAAGTAGGTATAAAATCACCAAACTGTCAACATCATTAAATGATGGTGGTTTCCAGGGTGCAGCAGTAATACTGGTGAATCCTTGGTGTCAAGAAAATAGGGTAAAAATAGTCAGAAAAATGATACAATAAGTGCTTGTTCAGGGATTCAAACCCTAGTTCTTGAAGTGGGCACCAGGTAGACCATAGGGCATGCTAACCACTAGTCCACAAGCCTGTGCCAGAAAATATGTCAGTACTCCTTTTGACACAACCTGGGGCTTATCAGCACATATTCATGTCACCACAATGTGTTAGAAGTCATTTTTCAACCCACTTGTTACCATCTGTTGAAAGGTGTAGAGGATGTGTGGAATCAACATTGGATTTGAACAACCCAGCTTCACATACTCATGCACTGAAGCAATGCTCCAATCCCAAATGTGAAGCACACTCCCACTTTTGCACTTGTTGTAATCCTTGCCACTGCTATACCCTCATCAGCCATATGTGACTAACAATTCACTCATACAAAAACTGAACTTGACTCTAGAGAGGCTATTATAACTTGTATTGTAACTGTAACTAGTACAACAAAGGATACTACAACTACTGGGATTTAGACAATAATTATTATCAAGACAACTACTATGGTAAGAAGTACTATGGTGGGGGAGGAAATAGTGGAAACAGTGGGAATAGTGGGAGATTCATACAGGAAAGGAAGGAATGGAGGAAATGGTGATGGATATGGTGGGCAGTGGTAAAAATAGATAGTTGGAAAGCAGACTGCCAATCCGAGTCACCCACAATAGTCACCAGCTCATACTGTATGTTCCCCTAACTTGTTATGTCTACATTGCTTCACCATATGATACTTCCCTATGCCTTATATTTTGTCCCTGCTAGATCTCAGCAATATAATCTGTTTAGTATCACTCTCATATTCTGCTGTACAGCCAGTTGTATAAGTAGCCACATTGTATTCGATACATGGCTGAATATCATCTATTTCACCCCCTACTCTCTTTTATTCCAATTTAGATTCCTTGAAAACATTTAGTATTTACTTTCTTTGTAGTTATTCTCAGTTTTTTTCTGGAAGTAATTAACTAAAGTAAATGTGCATAGGTTGATAATCTCCAACTCTCTTATGTAAGTAACAAGAAGAGGGTTATGCACTCTTGAATAAATTTTGTCCTGCTAAACTAGTTGCAAGATCACATGTTGTCACCTGAAATGTAGTTACTCACATGGATTGTCACATGTAAATTTTTTAAAGTTCCATCCCAATGGTTGATTGATTTTTGAGCTCTTAGTTGTGACATGCTGTTAAAACCTCTTAATTCGATGCTAAGACAATAGTAAGTTTTATCCTCAGTTCAATGATAATTGACTGAGTATAATTACCTAAGACAATAGTAAGTCTTATCTACGGCAGTTATGTGAGTATGTGTACTGTCGAGTCTAAAGGAGTCACTCACCCTCAGTTCAATGATAATTGACTGAGGGTGTATTACCATACTTGCTGTATTTATACTGGTAAGGTAACAATGGATGGCCAATGTCAGAGTGAATAAAGGAAAGATGTGAAGGAGTGAACAATGAAGCATGGTCGTGGTTGACGGTGAAATAGGGCCATTTTGTGATCATGTCGGCATAAGATGTCAACACTCCTCCTCACCGGAAACTTCAACATAGCCGATGTCTCCTCCTTGCATGGGTCATGGCATCTTCACTGAAGCCTCAGTAGTGTTTGAAGGCATGAGAAAAGGGGGGTGGCAAGGGCCTTCATAAATATGTCTGCAACATTGTATTTAGTATTGACATATCATATACAAATTTTGCTGGCCTGAACGCATTTGCGTAGGAAGTGATACTTGATATCAACGTGTTTCACACATGCATAGAGTGTGGGATCTTCAGAAAGGTTGATTGCTGCATTGTTGTCACATAGGATGGGCGTCGGTTTGTTAGTGATGTCGTAGCCGATGCCTTTCAGTAAGGCCTGTAGCCAAATGCATTCCTGGGCGCTTTCAAAAGCGGCCATGTATTCAGCTTCACAGGATGATGTGGCAATGAATTTTTGTTTTCTTGCTGCCCAAGACACAACTCCTGAACCAAGGCTCTACACATAGCCACCAATGCTGCGTCGTGTGTTGAGACAGTTGGCCCAGTCGGAGTCGGTGAACCCTGTGAGGTTAGCAGGGTCTGTGTTGCTGCCAAGAACAAGCTTAAGGTCTCTCGTTCCTCTGAGGTATCTGATGAGGTGTGTGGCTGCTTTCCAGTGAATCCCAGTATAGCAGTCAACGTATTGAGTTAGTTGCTGGACGGCATAGGCAATGTCTGGGCAGGTGGAAATGGTGACATACAAAAGACACCCAACTAGGGATCAGTATGGTGTGCATGCAAGGGCATCGACTTTGTCTTGGAGAAGAGAGGATCTGTCAACTCTGCAAAGCTTCAAGCCCAGTTCCATGGGGAGAGATAGTGGTGTGGTGTTTGATTGGCCAAATTGAGAGATGATTTTGTCTATGAGTGTGGTCTGAGATAGTTTGACAAGGTGTTAATCATGATCCCATTTGAGCGCAATACCGACTACAAATCTAGGTAGACCGAGATTGGATATAGTCCATACAGATCTGAGCTGGTCTTTGAATCGTTTGTTTTCTGATTTAGTGCTTGCAATCGACAGGAAATTGTCAAAGTGGACTGCCGCTATCATGGTACCTGTATCAGTCTTGTGATAATACATGCATGATTCGCATGATAGACATGTGAACCCCCAGGAGATCATGTTACTGTTTAGCGTATGGTTCCATATGTGGCCAGCTTGTTTCATGCCATAGAGGCCACGCAGTAGGCACCATACTCAGTCTTCTTTTCCTGGTTCTTCGAAACCTTTGAGTTGCATCATGTATTGAACCTCCTCCTCAGGGAGTAGTCTGTATAGGAACACCGTCTTGACATTGATTTGAGCCATGTCCCAGCCCTGTGTGGCTGCAAGGTGTAGCAGTACCTGCCATGACTCCATGCATGCAGTGGGTGAGGTCGTCCTGGTGTAGTCTCGACCATAGACCTGCTCATACCCCTTAAAGACAAGACGAACTTTAAAACGGACAGCTTTCTCAGTCTCATCATGTTTGACCTTGAAGACTGGCCTCCCTTTTCGTACTTTGTGACCTGCAGGTACTTGATCCCTGGGGACGAGCTTGTATACTCCCATCTCTTTGAGTGATTGCAATTTGTCATGATACCGAGCTTCCTATTCCCTTGCGTATGGGGATTCCATTGCTTCCTTCCATGTTTGAGGTTTGTCACCTAAGTCAATACACGTTGAATCATTGAGGGACTCAGCCACGGCTAGAAGGTGTTCTATGGCTTCAGTCGACGCTAGGTTAGCCACGTCTGGTGTGTTGTTGTCTTCTTCTTGTCCTGCTGCAGGTTGATTTTGAGGCAGAGGTGGCGGTTCCTGTTCTGCTTAGGTAACTTGGTGTTGTTTTGCTTGGGTAGCATGCAGTCGGTCGCCAGCAGTGCAAGATTCCTGAACAGCGAGTTCAAGGCAAGTGATGGGTGGGTTGTCTGGGCTTGCCTTGGTAGTTGGAATGCAAGTACAGGTGGAGCGCTGAGGGAGAGGTTGTGCATCTGCCTGTGCATTGTCCTGGGGTTCTTGTGCTTGTTCAGGCAAGGGTGTTGGCACAGGATCCTCATTGTCGTTGATGTCGAAGGGTGATTCTACTGATACTTCCTTGATCTCTGTGATTGATGTCGGTTCGCTTGCATTTGTGGGTGCTATGGGTGCTGTGGGCATGATCGGCATGGAGATTGGGTGTCCATCGTGACGTTCTAGGAACTGGACATGATAAGATTTGTATATTTTGCTGGTTCTGGGGTTGTAGCACCTATAGGCTTTTAAGTTCTGTGCATAGCCGATGAGAACACATTCAATCCCTCGTGCATTGATTTTTGGGTTGTGTTGCCCTCAGATCAGGATGAATGCCTTACAGCCAATTTCATGCATGTACAAGTAATCAGGGGTGCACTCATGCCATAGTTCAAATGGGGTTTTCTAATTGAGTGACTTAGTTGCTGTTTTAGCGTGTAGGTGGGTTGCTGTTAAGTAAAATTCATCCCATAATAAGTCAGGACACTTAGCAGCGAGTCTCATTGTTCTAGCTTTCCCTTGGAGCGTCCTGTGCATGCGTTCAACACGGCCCATGTGTTTGGATGTGTACGGTGCTGCAAACTCACAGTGAGTTCCGATTGACGCTATCCATGCTGCCATTTGATGGCTCTTGAGTTCACTGTCGTGTCCTGTGCGATATACGCCCACCTTTTGGCCAGTTTCAAGTTCTCATGCCTTCTCCCATGCTTGAAGTGCTGCAAAGGCATCGGACTTAGAACTCAGAGAAATTGCCCATGGCATGTTCGTGTAGTCATCAACGATGTCCATAGTGTATTTGTTCCCAGTGTGTGATTGTACATTCATTGGCCCGGCTAAATCTATCCAGACTATCTGCAGCTTTTTGACTGCTCTATGCCCTTCCTCCCATACCTTGCACACTGGTGTTTTTGTCTGTTTTCCAAGAATGCAGACGTCACATTTAGGTTGCACAAGGAGGGAGGCAGATGGCGTACCTGGAAGCATGCCTGCCTGGGCCATAGTGGCAACGACTTAGTAATTCACATGCCCAAGGCACCAGTGCCAAGTATCAAATTTGACGGGAGGCTGGGTGGCAGTCAGAGCGTGTTCAGTGAATGCAGATTCTAGTTCCAGCATGTACAATCGTTGTCCTGGGATAAGAGGGCTGGCAGCCAGGAGGGTTCCTTTCCGTCGAGGATGGTGACTCCAGTGCGGCTAAAGGTCATTACTGCCTGCATGCCAATAGCTAGTGTGGATATTGAGATGAGTTGGACTGTAGAGTTGGGGATGTAGAGGGCATTTTCAAGGTATATCTCCGTTTGGTTCTGGACCTGTAATCTAATTTGTCCTATGCCAACTGCCTCAATGGTCATTCTGCCAACTCCTTTGACTGATCACGGTGGGATGGAGCGTAGTGTGACAAAGTCTGAAGCACAAGGAAAAATGTGTACCGTAGCTCCGGAGTCCATATAGAATGGTTTTTCTTCAAGTGAGATGATTTGTGTCTTACTCAACAGGCTAGAGGGTATGACTGCGGTGGTGGCCAAAATAGTTTCGTAGTCAGGGATAGCTGGGATGGTGTGAGTGTTCCAGTCAACACTTGCTCGCAGGTCATTTTCAGTGGGGGATGTCTCGTCGTCCATTGCCATGAACCCCTGGTACTCAAAGTATTTGGTGGTGGTGTCAGCAGAATTTGCGATCCCAGCAAAGTCAGTGGGTTTTGCTTTGAGTTGGATCTTCTGGAGGTGGGTGACGTCTACAATGTAGGCTTGACCATCCAGGCCTTTGACAGCAATGCCATTTTTGATGCTGGTGTTGTTAGATGGTGTCAATTTACCTCCTTTGTGATCTCCTCCTCGTGTGGCACAATGCGTGGCTTTGGACTCATCTATTGTCTTGCCAGCCATCCCTCTGCCTGGACGAACACACCATTCTTTAGTGTGTCCCTGGCAGGAAGCTCTGAGAGCGTAGCACACACTACAGCATGGGAAGCCAGGGCCGTGGTTGTGACCTTGGGTGTTCTTTCTGGAGTCGCAAACTGTGAGGGCAGTGTTATTGGTCAAGTTCTTGGTGAGAGTGGCGAGACTGTCTACTGTCTGGAAGAGTTTACAGATTTGAGAAGAGGTGTAGGCTGCTTCTTTCGTGGAATTAGCGAGGCTGCGTGAGACTTGTGTTTGAATTGATTCAAAAGATTTGTCATTGATGCAATTGAGCAGCACAATACACTTCAGGAGGTCCTTGTCTATGGTCCCAATAGCAAAGGCTCGGTCAATCAAGTCACAGATTTTCTGGGTAGTGGCATCAATGGGTTCCACTATTGGTGCATAGGTCGAGAGTGCCTCACAGATAAGGGCCACCTGTTTAACTGGTCCTTCACGTTGGGCCCTTGCTTTTAGAGCATCGTAGCACTCCTTTGCCGTCCCATCTGTCTTCAGCCCTTCTTGTTCCGCTTCCAAGATGGCTGCGTGAATGACACCAATGATAAGGTCATTGTTGGCTAGCCAGTTGGTGTAGGCGTTAGGCTCAGAGCTCTGGTCAGGGCAGGTGATCAGATGGTTGGGATTCTTCTCTGACATGAAGACATAATGGTCCAGTCCACTCTGTTGGAGAAAGATTTCCAGCTTAGTTGACTATTCTGTGAACTCGCTGGTTGCGCAGTCAAAGGCGGGTTCTGAGGAGGGCCAGTGAGCGTTCAGCTTTGTTAGGCAGATGTGTGGGTAAGCTGCGTTGTTGATTGACATGGTGTGTGTGGATGGAGGGTGATTGAACCTATGACAGCCACAAATATAGACAAAGGGAACTGGGTCCAAGCAAGAATACAAGGACGTGTAGATAGGAGTTATTGACACAATCGGTACCTTTCAAGGTCCAAGAATGCCAAGGATTGTGATATGTGTGAGGGAACAAGGGTGCAAGCATGCGTTTGAGGTTCTATTGAGTTTGTGACAATGGTTGTGCACGATCAGCAATGGCCCATAACCTGTTAGAACCTCTTAATTTGATGCTAAGACAATAGTAAGTCTTATCCTCAGTTCAATGATAATTGACTGAGTATAACTACCTAAGACAATAGTAAGTCTTATCTATGGCAGTTATGTGAGTATGTGTACTGTCAAGTCTAAAGGAGTCACTCACCCTCAGTTCAATGATAATTGACTGAGGGTGTATTACCGTACTTGCTGTATTTATACTGGTAAGGTAACAATGGATGGCCAATGTCAGAGTGAATAAAGGAAAGATGTGAAGGGGTGAACAATGAAGCATGGTCATGGTTGATGGTGAAATAGGGCCATTTTGTGATTATGTCGGCATGAGATGCCAACACATGCTTGTCATTATAAATCACACTCTAATATATTCTTTCCATTCACACTATGCCTATGAAATGGGTGGAGACCAACTGAATCCTTGAAATCCAATTGTTCTAGTGTTCATCCATGCATTGAGGTCTATTTCAATACCTCTACTGGTAGACAAAGGCATAGCAGATGCAAAGAAGAAACATTCAGAACTTTGAATACCATCAAAACATTATCTGTCTATGTACTCTAATGTAAGTCTCAGCATTTCCATGTACATAGGAACAATTATCTCTAGGGATCTCCAGTATTGAAGGAAGGAGTCAGAAGACCATCTACCCGTCATCTTTACAACATCTAAAGGTATTCCTAACAGCAGCAGATTCATTGTATTACCTATCCTAAAGCAGTGACTGCTGATCTTTGGCATGTGTGCTTGTGACAGAATAGTATTCAGATGAGCCATCAACTTTCTTGCAACTAGGAACAATTCTTTCCTAGTAGAATCCTGATATTGAGCTATTGGATCTCTACTGGATGCTTTCTGGACATTGTCACGACCCGCTACTGACCCCTGGGACTCAGCCTCGGCCCCGGGACTCCAATCCTCTCACAACCACCCCTACAACCGCCCTGGGCCTGGACCGCTACCCAGCCAACTCCCTCGGCAGCCCCCAGCCATCACTGCCCATCACCACCCATCAACGCCACCAGCCACTGCCACCTGTGGCATCCGCAGCCATCACCGCCCATCACCACCCATCACTGCCACAGCCACCACCACCTGCGGCATCCCCTGGCCATCACCACCATGACCGCCACATCAGCGCTGGTCTCAGCTATCACACCGCCCATAGTTGCCACATCAGCGCTGGCACCACCTGTCACCCCCGGCCCATGCCAAGACCCCCATCACGCATCACAATCACGCATCACTGCCGCCCGACCTCCGCATGCCATGCCCCACTCCCGCTCCCTCCTCACTACCCCACCACCATGTGTCTCTGCATTTCCAGTGCAAGACCTCCACACCGCATGACATGTCTCAACCTTGCCCCACCCTGCACGGCCCCTGGGTCTCACCCCAAGCCCCGGCACCACGACCCACCGCTGGAACCCAGGCCTGAGCCCCAGGCCCTACATACTGCATAGTATATAAGTTGTAGAGTAGTAAGTAGTACTCTAGTCTTGATATTACCATAGCCTCGTATTGTTTGCCATGTTCTCATCTCTGTCTCGTTTTCTCGCATGCCCCAGTCTCATTATTTCTACTTGCTTCTTTTCTCATCGTACTCGTCTTGTATCATCTCTCTATCTCGTCTCTACTCGCCTTGTCCTCTAATCTATTCTAATTGCTCTCCTTTCCTTCTCTATTCTAAGTTCTCTTGGTTCTTCTGTTCCCAGCTCCTCTCTTCAACTTAATCTGTTCCATCTCTCATTATCTTATCTCGACTCTTTCCCCTTTCAGCCGCTTAGTTTCCCCGACCCTGTTTCCATCCCCGGGACTCGCTAAGTCCCTGTGCCTGTTATCTCTTGATCCCCAGGACTCGCTCGCTCACCGGCGCTCGCTTGTCCCATCCTCTTGTACTCCCAGGACTCGTGCCAACTCCCGGCACTCGTCCTTCACCCTCCCCGGCACTCGCCCCACTCGCCGGCACTACCAGCACTCCCCCACATACCAGCCCCGCCCCGCTTCGGTCTCCTACACCTCGTGCCCTCCCAGTGTTCTGCATCTGTGTACACGGTGATCACCACGTAAGGTATTCACCCAGTGAACTGAGCCCCCGTGGTCAGCGGAACCTGACAGACATGGACATGGTTTTACAAGGCAGTGAGATCAAGGTTATTCTCTTGTCATGTAATGACCACTTTCTCTCTCTTCATTCCCCCTCTCTTTGTCCTTGGGAGGTGTAGCAAAAATGTGCCAAGCTTGTTTGAGAAGCCAAAATGTGACCAAGTTGGAATGAACTCTTCTCTTGACCTTTGATTCAAAGGCAATAGTTCTCCAAGCCATATCTGACTCCAGAATGCTGTAGTGATGACTGCCCATATCTGTATCAAATGCATGAATCCATGGAGTCTGTCAATCCAGTTGCTAGAGTCTAAGATTATGTAACTGCAGCGTGAAGTCACGGTGAGATCACATGAGAAGTTAAGTCTTACACTCATGGAGAACGGTTGTAAACTCTGATATTGTGCTGACTATTGTACTGTGTATGTACGTAGGGTTTTTATACTGTAAAAGACAATAGACCCAATCGAGTGATTCTGCGGGCAGGTACCAAGATATAGGGTTGATAAGAATGTGGGAAAGGAAAGATAAGTGGTAACGATCGCTACAACCTCCCCCCGCACACCATGTCCGAGGTTGCACTTCTCAGGACAACAAACTTCGACTTCAAGCTTCAAGCCTCAGGGAAACTTTATTCGATGCTGTCACTTCCCCTGACCACTGCTTAGGGATACGGTTTCCCTATCCGTTTTACCGGACGACCATTCGGTGCTGGGCTAAAATTGAACACGTAGATAAGTAGACCTTGTGGCCGTCGGTCTAATTGCTCTTGTACTTCCGATGCTGTAGCCATATGCATACCCAATCGAACGAAACGTACGACGACACGTCTTAGCTACAGTGCACGATCAGAGAGGAATCAAATCTAGTTATCAGCTGTCAGTGTCCTCGTCCCATAAATTGTCCGCCCAGAGAATCCGGCCAGCGCAATGTACTCGACTCCACGAATGACACGAGAGCGATCTTATCTTCCGAAACATAACGTGCTCATGCCTGACGTATGACCGGATTCTGTGGTTCTTTTAACGTTGCATGTGGAGGACGTCCTCCAAAACATATAAAGACGAACAGAAAACACAGTTTTTTTTTTCACCGCCTAGCTATCTCATCCTTACAATGTTCGCTGCACCCTCTCTCTTGGCCACTCTTCTCCTCGCTTTGGCGGTTTCTGCCAACCCGATCGTCGTTCGCGACTCCCCTGTAAAGTTGCCCCTCGCCAGGCGACTAAATGTAACCAGCGTTCACAACCTCATTCGCCATGACTTGGCTCGTGCTAAACACCTTCGCGCTCGTGCTGAGGCTTTGTCCAAAGGTGTTTCACCTGACGTCTTCTCATCCGATGCCATCATCGATGAGCCGGTTGACAACCAGGCCGTCTCCTATATTGCGTCCATTGGTGTAGGTAGCCCCGCTACAACGTGTAAGACAAATCATTTAATTTACTTTGATTGGCAATTGCTGATCCTTGACATCGCTAGATGAGCTCATCATTGACACTGGAAGGTAAATTCCATTTTTGGCGAGAATATTGCGTTGACTTACGTGCTTCATCAGCTCGAACACTTGGATCGGCGCCGGAACTTCATACAGGCCTACCAGTACCAGCTCCAAGACATCAAACAGTGTTGTATGTGCCCTAGTCAATCTTCAGCTTGATATATTTTCATTGTCACTAGTCCGTCACTTATGGATCTGGAGCCTTCACTGGTAAAACTTATATGCCAAGCAATGGAAAAATGATGATAGCAGTTGACTGGCTGAGTAACAGGTACTGAATACGTTGACCAAGTTACGATTGCTTCTGGTCTCGTAATCCCAAGGCAGTCCATTGGAGTCGCGTCAGCCGTACGCCTTTATGCTTAATACCGTTATGATATGACTAATCGTTTTAGTCTTTCGGCTTCGTCGGTACTGACGGTATCCTTGGGTGACACATATTTTGTGTGTAGCTTGTGTATCTTCGTTGATGTCTTTCTTTAGTATTGGCCCAGTCGATTTGACCCAAGGTAGGTAGGTTCAGTTCTACTCAATTGCTTAAATCCGATATGATCCACAGGTACACTCTCTCCCGATTTCACCTCCCTTGTCCCCACTGTCACGGACAACGCTTTTTCTTCGGGCCTTATATCTGGCAATGAAATTGGTATTTCCTTTGAGCCCACCACCTCTATTGAGGCATTGAACGGGGAGATCTCCTGGGGTGGCGCTGACACCTCGAAATACATTGGCACCATAGCCTTTGCGTGAGGAGCCATGTTCTAGTTCCAATGTCAACCGTTTTCTCAACCCAACATTCTCGTAAAGACCTGTCACTACTACAACCCCCGCAAGGCTCTACTGGGGTATCAACCAGAGCATACGTTACGGTGCTTCGACCTCCATCCTCTCGACTACTGCTGGTGTTGTTGACACCGGTAAGTCTAGTCCCAAAATAAAAGCTGGGTGACTGTTGAGCTGCGCATAGGAACTACACTCCTATACATCGCTAGCGATGCCTTCAACCGTTACCGCAGCGTTACTGGTGCTGTCCTGGATGGCACGACTGGCCTGCTTCGCATCACCTCCTCGCAATTCGCTAACCTCGAATCCCTCTTCTTCACCATAAATGGAGTGAGTAAGCGATCTTTTTTATATCATAATCGAAAACAATTATAATGTACTTGATCAGGCCACCTTCGAGTTCACTGCTAATGCTCAGATTTGGCCACGCTCCCTTAATACTGCCCTTGGTGGATCGCCTAGCAGCATCTATCTGGTTATCGCTGACAACGGCGGCAACACTGGTTCTGGCTTGGACTTCATCAACGGTTATGCGTTCCTCGAGCGCTTCTACACCGTATTCGATACTGCCAACAAGCGCATCGGCTTTGCCAACACTCCATTTACCACTGCAACGACCAACTAAGAGGCGTAGAACTGGGTTGATTGTCATTGGTGTCATTAGCGCAGTAATATGTACTGAATGCATATCATGTGTACTAAAACCTCCTGTTGGGAAACGAAAAGATTGCTTTTTTGGTTGAAAAATCGGGAAGATAGACCCTTGATCTAAGCATGCACAATGATTGAGTTTATATCTATGATGGACCGTTCTCCAAAAGCATGATGGGATCGCTGAGCCTGACATTTCATCCAGACAATCTCTTTCACAAACGAACGGAGCCTGCACCGTTCTGAGTCGATATATCTACCATGAGAAATCGCGGTTCGGGATGTCCGAGTCAGCGCTTAGGTGAAAAGTGTGGATTAGAATTGGTATCCCTTTGCTAGTTGAAGACCGTTGCCAGTCACATGTGCGTGTCACTGCGTGAAGATTCACAATCAGAGGCGGCGGAGTTTAAAAAGTGGAATTTCTTGCTATGCATTCAAAGGACCAGAAGCCGGCTGGTATTCCAAGGAACCCGATAGGAAGTCGCACTCTGGCCCAATCCTATGCAGGTAAAATACTCGTACTTTGAAGTTCCTTGTTCAAATTTTTCTATTCTGACTACATTGTCAGCTCTTCCAGCACGGACACGCCTTTACTTTTCTCTTGCTGTCTGTGCTGTAGCCCTAGCCGGAATCGTTGTGTCTGACAAGCTTGAAGAAGTATTTCCCGAGAAACCTACCCAGAGACAGTAGACGGTCTGATGGGCATGTATGTTTTCGCGGATGTAGGATATGTGATTGTGTGTATTATGCTCAACGCTTGTACAAATGTAGTATATACTAATGTGCATTGTAGTGACCGTGCTGGGATAGTGATGTTTGCCATGCTTGTGATCTATGTGTAAGATGCTGTAAAAGCGTATGGTGAGCGAGGGTTTGTACTTGGTCGTCGTACAAGTGGTTCAAGCGGATGACGGTCGATTTCCGGCACGTACATAGGCTGTGGCGATGGTATCCGACCTCTTGGATGCGCATGCGGGTTTGGTAAATGATTGGGTGCCTGTGTCATCCCCCCGCGTATTCTCCCTGCTCCAGACCCAAGTCCTGCCGCATTGGCGGTGAGATTGTCCATACTACTCGTGGCGGTATATGGGTCTTCATTCAGAGTGGGAATCTTGTATTCCCAACTTCGTTTCTCCCAGTCTGGCACCATGTCCTCCCTCTCCTGGCTATACCGGCGTCGGCAGATGACCGCGCGCAGAAAACCCCACCACGCGTCGAAGAAGACGATGGCGAGCGTTGATACACCGATGAACGTGATGCAGATCACAACGAGTCCGATGATTTTCCACTGCTTCGCGTCACTGTGCGGTACCACTTCGGCGTCGGTCGGTGTACCTGGTGGCGAGGAGGTAGTCGCAGCCGGGCCTGCTGTTGAGGATGACAAGGTCGTATGAGGCGGATCGCTTGTTGGCGTAGGCGTAGGCGGTGTCTGCTTGGTAGTGTGGATAGTCGTCGAGGACGTTGTGCTCGCCGTAGATGTGGTGGAATGTGACTGGGACCCTGTGCGCGAAAGAGAGGGGTCGTCAAATGGCCCGCCGTATGACATTGTTGTTGGTTCATGTCCAGAAAAGGTCTCATAACTGTAACCAGCGGGCGTGGTCGACCCGTAGGTGATATCATCGTCTATGATGTCGACGAGTTCCGGGGCGAGTTGGCGTGGATGCAGTGGATGGGATTGTGCGTGGACAACGAGGAAAAAATTGAACACAACAAATGTGAGAGATGAATAGCGTGTCCGCATAGCAGCTGTATGTCAAGCTAAGCCGTCGACCTGCAAAGTCTATTGCCATCACGTGAAGAGTGCGCCACTCCTTATCGACGATCGAAGCCAAGAGCGACCAATCGGCACTCTGGAGATACATCTCATTAAAGGAGCTACCCGGCGTGATCAACTCTCTCGGTGGCCCAAACTCGACAATCTCTATTGTGCCGGCAAAAACATCATGTCATAGTCCATGTTTGTTTTCAGTCGACAAGCAATTATTACATTTTCTACTGTTCTTTGGTGGTGCGCTGGAAATGTGGAATCGAGTCAGCCATGGCCTAACAACGTGTTGTGCACATCTCGCCAAATGACATCTCAAGGACTTCGAAGCATTCGCCCTCAATGTGTTCGTCAAGAGTGTCAAGGTTCATCTTCATCGTCCCAAGAAGGAAGCGATGATCGTCTACATATTGATCAAGCAACAATAGCTCTGTTGCGAAAATCGCTCACTAATCGGATCCTTATAGCCTCCAACCCTATCATATAAAGCACATTAGTCATGAAGGGAACAGTAAAGCAAAGCTCACTAGATCTTCTAACAACTGGTTCGACAATTCGAAGGAGTGACAGAGCCAAAGTGAATTATCCTAAACGAAGATGTGATGATTTGAATCCTCGACAAGGTTGAATCAGCGCCTGCCTGGACCAGTCCAGCCCACCCGCATCATTGTCGGTATGGTAACGATAAGTGGATTATTGTAACGTTACGACGCCAATCCTCTCACAGGGCTTGACGACGAGGTATGTTCCTTTGAGAACGGGTGGAAGATTAGGTGTATAATGCATCATTACGTTCTCTCGGTTTCCCACATTGAAGGGGCAACATGCTGGAGGGCGATTTTTCTCTATGATGGATGGTTAATACCAGAATTGTCCAAAACGCTAGTGGACGACTTGCTTTTGCAGATAGACCAGCGTGCACAATGAAGATAGCCGTTGGGTTATTTGTCGTTCTTAACCATAAAGCGAATATAATCGCAGTGAAGACAACGACAGTTCCGTTGTTCTGTACATTGCAATGAGCGTGAAGATGATACAGACAATCGTATCTACATTGAAGGCAAGCATTCACAAGCCACTGTACGACATATGCATCATGCTGGTAGACCAAAGAAAGGCTCACATAAACGTGGTCAAAAGATGCCCAATCTGTAAGGTGATTGCTCCAATCACCCGTATAAGTGACAGTACATATAACTTATTTCGGTATCAGTGCTCCATTCCGATCTCATGAATGTGAGATATCTATCCCTCGTTAAGTTCATAGTATCCTGCAAAAGTCGGCGACAATGAAATTAACTCCAGGTCGTCTTAGATCTCACGATGCCCAAATATACGGCGGTGCAATGTGTATGTACAGCCATGCAATAAACAGAGCGAAGGGTGCAAGAGAGGGAACGACTAGTATCACGATAAAGGACAAGGAGGATGCCAGAAAATCCAGAATTTCAGACACGCAGGCCCTAGCTGAGTTCACAAGTTGTTGATCAATCGTATTGATATCTGTCGTGAATCTATGGAGGAGATGACCAACGGGAATTACGTCAAAGAAATACGCAGGAGTACGGGTGAGTCGTCTGAGGAGTGCTACGGACAATGATTACGAGGTTTGAAGGCTGTCTGTTATAGTACACAAGGCCATGAAGAAGAGGATGGACAATGCACCCATAGATCAGTGATAAAATTAAAGCCTTAGCAATGGCTTCACGACAGTGTCAGGAAAAGGGAGATCCGACCAGGGTTAGGAAAACTGAGGAAGTATTTTATAACTCGTAAGCTTCACTCCATTGAGCAAGGGAGGCCTATATGTACTAGGTTCTCAGCCTGACATGTGATTAAACACAACGGAAAACTGACTGGATTGATGATGTTGGTAGACCGGATGAAATACATCAGCACGATAGTCTATCCCAAGGGCGTGAACGTAAGTGAGATAGGTACAGAATGGGACACGGTCTTCTGCTTGACGCTTCAACCCCAATCAATTTCTCCCAGTCCGGAGTATCTTCATGTTCAATGACGGCCTGAAACAAACCTCGATTCTCGGATGAACCAGTATGTCCTTGAAGACGAGGCCGTATACAGTACATGCTCCATCCGGCCGACGCAACCAGAGCGACGATTCTCGAGTTATAGTCCTTTCCATCAAAGTCAGCATTTAAGGTGCACATTTTATGTCTGTGACTTCCTCAGGCATGAGGCAATTGCGAGACAGGCAACTGGTCATATTCGGAACTCTTCTGATAAACTTTGGTCATGTAATGCATCTCGCTTTTACTAGTATGACGAAAAGGGTGAAGCTGATTGGTATGATTGCGCCAAGAACGAGATCGCGGTATTCAGGAGATGTACAGTACAACCTGCGAGCCGGAAATCAACCAGTCATGAAAGAAGACAAAAGGAAGCCGCCGAACTTATTGTGCACCCAACTTGACCAGAGGGCGTTTGAACAATACGGATCTATACAAACATAAAGCTTGCGGTAGACAACCATCCGTATGTTGCTTCAAGATGCAGTGGGTTACATTTTGAACCTCGCAACAGTGCATGACCTGAAGGATCTGCGTCGTCAAATGTGTACCCGCCACGATTATTCAATTTTGGATCGCGTCTGCTCTCTTCACATATCGACGAGACAAACTCGTAGTAGGGGTGTATTGTGTTCTCTATAACTTTGATGACGAGAAGAGTCTAGAAATACGGATATGGGACAGTGTGGGTACCAGTGAATCAGAGATCCTGCGAAAAAAGGAAAGATAAGCACAAAGCACGATCATCGGAAGGTAAGGTAAAAAGGACAAGTAGTCAGTCGAGAGTCCGGTATCGGAACTCAGAGAGATAGAGTGATCGTATAGAAAGAACCAAACGGTCATCACAAAATGAGAGTCTGAAACTCGAAATTGTTGTCAATCCGGAGCTCGCATTTGTGCAGAAAATTATGGACGAATGTGACTGTCACGCTAACGACAGTGACATCACTTCTATGCATTTGTCAGTGAACCCATAATTGCTTCAGTCCATCATCTCGCCCTTCCATCTTCATCATGTCTTCAAGAGAACCATTGTGGTTTTGCCACGAGGTCAGTTTACCTTCGCCTCCAATACGAATCTCAATGGAAAAGGACATTCTTTCTTAGTGCAATGCGGAAATGCGACCTCTCATGGTGGGTCAAGGTGGCCATTCTCAACGTAGCAATCTGATTGAAATCAGGTGCCTCACCCTGTCTGTGCTTCCTGTCGAAGCGACTTTGTTGAAAAAGTTGGTCCAAGCCTTCGGCGCTTGTAGTCATCCATGCTCAATCACACATAGATGGACAATTTTAACGATGATCCACGGGAGTTTACGCATGGTCAAGGCGATTACGACGGAGAAGATCTTCCACCTGGTGTTGGAAGCTTTCTATGTACGAATATCGCAGCTCTATATTGGCCGCTTCACTTACCTTAGCCGTGCAGTCGACCTACAACAACTTTTAGATCGTGCAATGGGACAAGGGTCAGTTTCTCCCCGTGCTGCAGCAAGGAACGGGAATTCCGTGCGTTTTGTCTAATCCTGCCCAGCATTGCGGTTGA
Source organism: Termitomyces sp. T159_Od127 (assembly GCA_018857305.1). Lineage (NCBI taxonomy): Eukaryota > Fungi > Basidiomycota > Agaricomycetes > Agaricales > Lyophyllaceae > Termitomyces > Termitomyces sp. T159_Od127. The sequence continues at coordinate 7,719 of JABCKQ010017505.1, read as the reverse complement.
TGATGTGGCGTTTAGAGGAACTTGCTCTCCCAATTTCGTTCGGGGGGCTTTGGATTGCGTCCGACAACGGGCATGTCTGATCGACCGCCAACAACGTCAGAGTAAGAGACGACTTGATTCTACACTCCTGATTCTCAGGCATTTTGTAGGTATCTCGGTGGCGCTAATCGTGCTACAACTAGGGGTATAACAGGACCGCTGATGGCTCAGTATCTGATGACTGTACTTGCTCAACGTTCTGGAGATGAATTTATGGGACGCGTGGGATTTGGAGATCCTGCGATGACCGGGAGGATGGGAGATTATGTTTTCAACCAGGAAGGTAAAAAAACTCCACTTGCAAGCCAGTTCACTCTCGTCTCTTACACATCGATAGCTCTGGATGAAATTATCACTCAGTTGATGAACGAATCCAATGCACATAGACCAGTTCCTGCGTCTGAGGAGGTCGTATCAAGACTCCCACGAGAAATATTAGTTATCAAATGTATGACCCGCAGCATGCTGGAAGTTTCAGAAGGACACTTACATGCCTTCTTAGCCCCTATGCTAGAGAAAGATTGTGCCGTATGTAAAGAACAATTTAAGCTGGAGACGGAGGATCCAGCTGAACAGATCGTTGTCACCCTACCATGTACACATCCCTTCCACGAGCCCTGTATTCTTCCCTGGTTGAAGTCCAGTGGTACATGCCCTGTCTGCAGGTCAATTGTCATCTTAAAAATACTTTGATGAAAACTCACATCAATGCACAGATACGCCCTCGTGGCACAGCCAGACCACCACTCTCCAGATCCAGCATCGGGTTCAAATCTGCATCGTTACAGACCTGCAAGTCCATCTTCAAATCAAAGTGGTTTTTCTAGGCATGAACACGATTCCCCTGGAATCTGGCAAACTTTTCTCGGCATCGGACGCTCGAGGCCCTTTACCCATACGCGATCAAACTCAGACCCTACTACACGATCACGTAGTAGTAGAGACGACCAGCTTCCAGGTGGCTGGGAGGATGACCTTGATTGATTGTATATCTGGCTCGCAACTATAAAACTTTGTAGATTTATTATCGGACCGGATTGTCTTTGTATTTATGTTGGCAAAGTTCTTTCAACTTTAATAATTCACTCAATACTCAATTGAATATGGCCGTCGTGAACTGAGTCGTGGCAAAACCAACACGATTGTTGGTAGTGTCGAAGACAGAATAGAACCGCTCCAAGAAGGCAAAGCCATTGACGAAGTCAAAGCCTTCACCAGAAGGTGTTCCAAGGTCTCCAACGATCAGGTACACATGGTTGTTTGTGCCTCCCATAGCCACGTTGAGCGCACGGGGCCACGCTTGAGCATTGGCAGTGAACTCGAATGTTGCCTAACAAACGACTTGAGACACCCCATTCAATGGGCTGAAAGTGAACTTACGCCATTGATCGAGAAGAATAGACTTTGCAGATTCGCAAACTGAGTTGAGGTGAGACGTAATAAACCTGTTGCGTTGTCTGGTACAGCTCCAGTCACAGAGGTATAGCGAGCAAAGGCATCAGAAGCGAGCAGAAGCAGAGTTGTTCCTGAGAGCTATTCATTAGGCCCTGCGCTTTCTTTATAATGGAATTTACTCTTCAACCTGTGTCGACGATTCCAGAATTTTCGGTCAAAATAGTTGTCCCACTGCCGTAGCTGATGCTCTGGCTGATTCCCCAGAACTTACTTGCGGGTGCTGTCCTCGTAACAGGGCTGCGCCATACACCATCAGAATTCGTGCTTCCTACTCTGAAAAGCATCACTTACGCAAAGGATATGGCACTCGTAAACTTGGAGCAATCCGTTCCACCTAAGTAATAATATATCAGAAGATGAGCCGAGCCGATGATATCAGAATGGTGTACCCCAAGTGATCTCTCCATTGAGTGCTTCGACGGCGGTTGTGGGTTCAAACCAGATACCAAGTAGATTAGAGGTGATGATTCCGCGGGAGAAAGCATTGTCAGTAACGGTTGGAATAAGATCTTTAGTCGCGGGCGAAAGAGATCCTGTAGCACAAGAAGTGAAAAGTCGATGGTACAAATCGTCATTCCGCACCTAACGTAAGGCCAGTGGGTCCAATGCTAAACAATCAATTAGCATTAGCCAAAGCAGAACTGAAAACTTCTATACCCAATGATACCATCGATTCCTTCGAAGCCTGACGACTAATCGAGCTTGCAGTCAATGGAAGGTACAGAGAGACGAGTAAAAGACCTACCCTTGACGCGACTCCGATCGACTGCTCGGGAATGACGAGGCCATTCGCAATGGTCACAGTATCGGTGAATTCAGTACCTAATGTGCGTTATGTGGAATCAGTCACTGTCTGTGACTTATTATTGAAAACACTGACCAGAGAAGGATCCTGTATGATAGGTTATAGACTACAGAAAAAAATGAACAATTGGTCAGCACATTGCTACCCAACGTACTACGCGGTTGCTAGTTTGAACACTGGTGCATGTCCGAACGTAGGACGTTGAAGCTCCAACCCAGGTGTTTGAGCTTGTATTTCAGTTCAGATACATTGAATAAGTAGCAAATAATGAAAGTACAACCTTCCCGTGTCCACAAGAAGCTCGTCTACACGACAGGATTAGACTGTTGGAGCGGAATTGAAGACATTCCTCTGACTCACATGTTGTTGCCGGACTACCTACTCCGACGGACGCAATATAGGTCACTGCCTGGTTGTCAACTTGCTCGTTGATAACTGCCCGGGTATCAAAGTCGAATGCTCCGCTGAGCTTGGCTTCGGCGCGTGCACGCAGGAATTTGGCCCGAGCCACGTCGTGTCGTAATAGATTGTGAACACTCGTGACATTGAGACGTCTGGCTAGTGGTAATTTGACCTGGGACTCCCGAACGATGATCGGGTTAGCAGATACAGTGAAAACGAGAAGCAGTGTAGACAGTAGAGAGGCAGGAAACATTGCAAGGGTGGTGCAGGGAGGACACTGAAGCCCGGCCTGTTTTCATAGAAACGCGCCCTATAAACAAGATAGTATAGTTGTTATCATAGGATTTCTCACCGGCAGTCCAACTGAACACGAAAATGGGATGATTCGAGATGACGAACACGTATTTGTAGAGCATATGTGGGAGGCAATGATTTAAAGAGTTCTGCTATGCTCGAAGTCGAGATGTGGTTTCCCATGAACATCAAAAAGAAATGGACAAGAGGATCCTGTCTGGGTTAGTACAGATGATATTGATCATTACATATTCGTCAGCCGGAAGAATCTGATGCCAATTCGAGATCGATCTTGAGGGACAAACAACAGAAACAACAACCAACCCTACCCCACTCATATATACACGGATACTTGACCTTACTGTTGAGGAAACTCGAGCACCTCACAGGGTTCGAACCGAGGACGGTGTTCCTTCGCCACATTTCTCCTGTTCTTTTTGCAACCTCTAGATCACTTTATGCTCTGGTTGGTACTGTATAACGACTACCAGCCACCGATCAGTACGCCTATAAGATACTTACCATATTAGGAATTACCCTCAGTTCTATTGCATAGACTGAGGGTACGTATTCATTTACCTATGCATATGCACTAGCACTTACTTTACTCTGTAGACTCGTACTTATACTTCGTCTACAGGTCAATATAAATGAGTTCTATTGCATAGACTGAGGACTTGTACTTATACTTCGTCTACACTTACTAAACCCACTTATAACCTTAAATATTGAGAAACCTACATGTTTGCTTTGATTCCTTTGTCTTGAACATTAGTGACTCTCCCTACCAGCCCAAAACAGCACTTGTTAACATGACAGGCCTACTACCACCCACCACCCCAATTACCACAATGTAACAGACCAACATATCTCTGTTCACTCCTTGTATACTCAAAGTTGGCATTTGGCCTATAAACCCCAAAGTTCACATAGAGTCTGGAGACGAATCCCCTCCAACCCTCAAACTCATGTCTAAGGGCCATTCACTAGTGATACATGGCTGCATCTAATAAAACCCTTTCAAAACACCCTTTTTTTTTAGTCAAGGACCTTTCAATAGTGGCAGGCAAGGATTCTTGCTGTATAGAGAACAAGTCTAAAGATCTCCACTGCCCAGTGCTGTCAGGGAACTTCCATTTTGGCCTGACTTCCATTTTGGTCTACTCTGACTTCTACTTGCTCTGCCTCCCTACACTTCAGTCTGCCTCCTTGTGCCACTCCTCAGGACCCTCAAGGCTTGCTCTAGACCTCTGGAGATCTCCAGAGCTTGATTTCCAGAGGTCATTTCCTTTTTGAGCAACCTCTGGAACTTCCTGCACTTCCTGTTTGAGCATTATCCAAGGTTAAGGTTAGCTCCAATCATCTATACAGTTGTTCTCATGCCTCTGCTGCCTGCTGGTGTGCCACACCGGGCAGTGAAGATCCTTAGACTTGTTCTCTTCAGATTTCCCCCTGCCATGCGATGAATCACCATCGTATCTGACAAACAGACATCTAGGATGTGCACAAGGAAGGTTGCAGTCAGTGCAGGAGGTGACAATAAAGTCTCAGCTGAGGGACTGGAGTTCAACACAAAAGGTTGTATTAATGTATTACTAGGTAGAAATGACTATTATGCCCACCTCGAGTTCAACATGAAAGGTTGAACTCCATGTGGGTGACCACAGCCAAAAAATGCTAACAGTTTGTCAATGTTAGAGTTCATGGGTTCAGCGATTTGATGATGATTGAGAACAATACTGGTAAGTCATATCATCAGTATCATCAATTATTGTTCCTAATATAACTTTGGATTCCTCTCTGCTTGTGTGACTAAGCCACAACTCCTGGAGGTTGCCCTTACAGCAGAACAAGTCTCCTAACTCTGGTCTTGAAGCCCTCATAGCCTGCTAGGATTTTTCTGGTCTTTATTTGTCACTTCTTCACCAAGCTCAAACATCCACAGAGCTCTATGTCTCAGCTTGCCAATTCAGACACTCTCCTGGATGCTCTGGCCTCCAAAGATGAGGTCTGGACTTGCTTGCTACTGTCATGACCTGCCACCTACCTCTGGTACCAAGCCCCAGCCCCAGAACTTCCACCTCTCCAAGCCAGCTCTACAACACTCCAGACCTAGACTGCTACATGCCCAACCACCCTCAGCACTCATCACTGCCAGCCTAGCATTCTCTAGGCCATCACCATCCATCACCACCACTCTTGGTGACCCTTGGCCATCATTGCCTGCCAATGCCACATCAGTGCCAGCCCTTAGCAATCTCTGGCACTATTCCAGCCTCCATTGAGCACTCATCATGCATCACAACCAAAGTATCACCCCCAGTCTAACCTCCATGCACCATGTCCCCTCCTCCACTTGATTTCTTGCCTCCTTGCTACTCCATGCCTTCCATGCTCTCAAAGCAATGTCCTTCCTTTGGGAGCTTCCCTTGCACTGCACAACCCATACTAACATTTACCACAGTCTTGCACAATCTTCAGGCTTCATTGGGAGCCCCAGTGCCATGACTCATCACTGAGGCCTGGACCTGTGCCCCAGGGCCTACCTACTACCTCTCGTATATAAATTGTAGCATAGCCTCTAGAACAATAGTCTTGATATTGTCCATAATCTCATATCTTTGTCTTTGTCTCATTTTGTGCTTTGTATCCTGGTCTCTTAGTTTTGACTTCATTTATTTTGCCTTGTATCAACTCATTTCATTTCTACTTGCCTCATATTGTCTCATTATTCTTGTCTCTACTTGACTTGTATTTCTTTTCCAAATCTATTCTCTGCTTCTCTCTCTCTCTCTCTGTCCTAAAACTCGAAGTTCCTCTTGCCTCATCTTCATCTTCTGTCCTCATTTCCATTTTGTTCTATTTCTTGCCTCAACTCTCTCCTATTGTGGCTCAGCTAGATCCTCATGCCCTCATCTCTGATCTCAAGGCTCACCAAGTCTGCATAACTCACCTTGGCCCCTAGATCCCTGGCCTTGGAACTTGCTATCAGTCCTGGCACTTGTCTTCCATTCCTCCTTCTCACTCTCTGCATCTGCCCTTGCACTTTTTGGCCTGAACATGACCAGTGCTCCCTGCCTATTGTCTACTTGCTCCTCTAGCCCCACCTCTTGGTCTCCCACACACTGCACTCATTGACAGTACCTGCTGTGCACATGGACATAATGTTCACTACATAAGGAATGACTCAAGCTTCTCTCATTCATCACACCACTGAACTCTTCACCCTTTGCCAAACCATCAATCACATCTTCCAGTCCCTACAAGCACTGCTAAAGCGCCTACCCCTCATCACCACAGCACTTCTAACTGCAGAATCACCACTGCTAGCTGCTTTAGTAGCTTCAGCAGCCCTGGCAAGTCTCTATGCACTGAACCCATATTTAGCACTCCTGAATATGTATGATGGTGACTGTGCCTCTGAGAAGTGTTTCCTCCAATTGTGTCTCACCTATATTCACCTCAGCAGAGATATCTTTGACTCTGATGTGCTGAGGATAGCTGTAAGGGTGACTTCCAGGAGTTGCAGCTCAATCACACAACTAGCAGAGGGAAATCTGAAGTTATATTAGGAATGATAATCAACAGTACAATAGTAACTAATCACCTAGCAGAGGGAAATCTGAAGAGAACAAGTTTAAGGATCTCTGCTGCTTGATGCAGTGCATCAGCAGGCAGCAGAGGTGTGAGAACAACTGTATTATTGATTGGAGCTAACCTTAAACTTGGATAATGCTTAAATACCACATCTCACCCACCTCCTACACCACTCTCTGAGACCTCTGGGGCTTGCTCTAGACCCCCAGAGATTGCTGAAGGTCATTTCCTTTTTAGGAAACCCCCAGAACTTCCTGCACTCCCTGTTTGAGCATTATCCAAGATTAAGGTTAGCTCTGGTCATCTGTACAGCTGTTCTCACACCTTCACTGCCCACTAATGTGGCACACCAAGCAGCAGGAAGACTTGTTCTCTTTGGATTTCCCTCTGCTAGGTGATTTGTTACCATTGTACTGTTGATTATTGTGCCTAATATAACTTTGGATTTCCCTCTGCTAGTTGTGTGATTGAGCTGCAGCTTCTGGAGGTCGCTCTTTTAGCCTCAAGGGAAAGTCAGTGTCAACCAAAAATGGAAGTCCTCTGACCATAGCTTGGATGCTGTTATACATGAAGACTGGACAGGCCTCCACTTATGCACTTTGTATGCTCTGACATCTTGAAAGTTTCGGCAGCTTTGCAGATTGGGCTGCTGATGACACCTGAAATTGTACCAAGTGGTGTCTGGGTAAGCAGTCACTAGGCATAGGGGATTAGCATCAGGCTCACTAAGTGAAGAAGAACCAGGCAGGGTCTCAGAAAATGGGTTAGCAGAGGCAGCAGTAAGTAAATGTGAGGTGGATGCTTAGCATGGATGCCAAGCGCTAGAGGCCTGCTATACATGCAAGGTGCATAGTAAGACTAAAGCATTGGTGGACTTCCAGTGGCAAAACAAAGCACTAAGACAGTGCCTTGGCATAGAGTAGACTTGAGATAAGTGTAATTGAGCTCTGAAGCCCAAGTGTAAGAGATGGAGAGTGAAGGTAACTTGTTATTTGCAGTATGTAAGTACAGTATCTAATAATAATGGGACGACGCATGGGAGGATTGTGAATTGGTCAGCAAATTAGCTAACAAGCGGACTTTTCTGAGTTGAAAAAAGTCGTCCCATTCTAATGCAGGCTGACTTT
>JABCKQ010017504.1:6468-22322 GCA_018857305.1 Termitomyces sp. T159_Od127 | reverse complement strand
TATCCGATACGATAGAACGACGACATGAATAAATTTGTCCCTATATATTGACCGTAAAGAGTGATACTCCAATGGGACGAATGCGCAGGGCGTGAAAGTTACCAAAAAAAAACAAGAGTTGAGTTGTCAAATCAGTCGGCGGTACAAAGACTACGGTTTTCAATCCTGGTCAGGAGATCAGTAGCGAGAGTATCGCAACATTACGGGCGCCAATGTAAGTAGTATCGGCGTGACTATCTTGAAAGCTGCTTTTTTTCGCCGAGAAAATAGGAAACTCGAGTATTGACGTTGAAGCGAATCGGGAGAAGGACAACAAAGCGCCACAATTAATTGACTATAAAATCGACATTCAAAGACATTGTTTCCTCGGAACATATGACGCGAATACCAAATATAGAATACCCAATATGAAAATACGATGAAAATGGCACTGAAGTTTTTCTGCTATAATATTGCAGGTAGTAAGATACATTTCATAGGAATGATCAGCTGTGCTGGTTTCATTGAGGGACTGCTTTAAATTTTACATCAAGGCGAATATAGTTGTTGTATAGTTCATCAGTAGTTAGGAGACTATCCTCTTTATCCTTGTTCTTCGGATCCAAGAATGCGGAAATCGGCTAAAAGGCAAGCCAGAAATTAATTTCAATCTTGCCATACACATAAGGAAGCAAGCACTATACCTCGTGAAACTCCAAAAATGCGGCACCTAGGAGATGTCAGACAAGAGTTCATGATATTTTGTTGACGGACATACTACCAGGACCGTAACCATCACCGTAATCCTTGATTCCTGACCCACCATGAATCCTCTTACGAGCACCAACGGCAGGTTTAGCACCGATGTTCGTGTAGAACATGACACCGTGCTCTGATCACCAATTAGTCAAGCAAAGTCGGAACGAAAGCTAGGCAAGAGCACAAGACATACGATTGGTATCAAAAAGTAGTTTGATACCGGTTTTGGCAGAGGAGAGCTCCGCAACGGGCGCTGGGCGGTTTCCGCGGGTCGGATTTCCCTGTGCGTCGTTGGAAGGGAGAACAATTCCTTTGATCAAATCGAAGTTTGAGTCGTATAAGCTCAAGGGGATGCGGGTCGGAAGATGGCTGGCGCCTTCGTTCTGCAATAAGTAGAAGTCATCTATTTAGGATGGAGCCATCATGATGAACACATCAAAATTCATGTTTCTAGAAGTATGCATACTGACCATAACCCCTCGCGGGAGATAAATGTGCAATCTTCTTAGCGAAGTGTCCATGCTCTGGGTGTTCTGTCGCAAGGAGGTATTCGTGTGTCGGGAGTGCGTCCGAGCCCAATTTAGCGGCGCGATCAGACTGATAAAGACATTGAGCGAATGAATTCAGATTTACTTGTGAATTACTTTGAGAGTCAAGGTGTGTTCCTTGACTGTCGGAAGTCCATCTCGCAAGCTGGCTTCCAGGTTAAAGCCCCAGTGCTGAGATGCGACGAAATCAGGTGTTGCTTTTCATATTGTCACTTGAAAACAACGGAGATTGCAAACCTGGGTGAGATTGACCGGTGTGATAGCCTCCTCCTTTTCATCAAGTTTTGCACGATACACAAGAACGATACTACCGAGATCGTACTCGGGAGTTTCCAGTGGGGATATTCCCGCAGCCCGGTATTGACGCCCTTGCTCACCAGGGCTAATCAGTGCTACGAGAGCCTCGACGACAAGCTTTCCGGGGAATCCTTCATTCCCGTCTGGCGAGACTAAACGGAAGATGGCAAAGGAGATGTTAGGCGACTGTAAATTGCTCAGTTCTGCGGTGGTAAAAAGGGTAGGAGGGTCATCTGCGTTAAGCTGTGTCCAGGGCATCGAATCGAATCCGGTAGTTCCACCGTGAAGAGATACATTCGGGCCCTCTGAAAAGCTGTTTGATTTACAGGACATCTATTTCAACCGTCACATACCATTGGCTATCGCGGTCATCTGTCCCTTAATTCCTTTCCGCTCTATGATGTGAGTTCCAACAGGAATTCGATTCGAGTATCGACCAATAATTGTGTTGACATATTTTTGAGTGACATGGCCTTCTGGGTCTTCAGGACCAACTACGATATCATGCGTCTTCATGAAATGAATCATTAAAGCAGGTTTCTGGCATTGTGGAAACTTACACGCCCATCGATCTGCACGATAATACGATGAAGAGTGAGCCCAAATGGCAAAATCTTCAGATTCGTTGCCGTGAGAGTACGTCATGGCTGAGAATGATCAATAGTACCTCTACTGCCAACGAAGGCGTCAACGATGGGAGAGTCAGTAGAACAGGTTTGAATTCAGTCATTCCTTTGGATATGCGTTGAAGTTATCTTGGCGATGGGGAGGAGATAAGACAGTCAAACTGAGCCTGGGCATCATGTGGCCCCTGCGGTCCCGACTATTGCCCGACCATGCAAGCACACTGCCAAACATTACCAGGGGTCTTCAACAAGACCAAAATGTGGTCCTGGTGGAATAATGCCTCGATCGGAGACCAAGGCCCCTCAAACACTGGAGGCATTATCCCAACAAAGGATATATTTGCACGGTCCATTTGATAGATAGGATCGAGGAACATGACTAGTTCGAACAATTTCACATGAGGAGACCGGACCGTTCGACATACTGGTGAGAACAGGCAGGCTAATTGAGGCTCCCGCGAAGTTCCTTATAAGAAGTACTTATGGGGAATTATGCGAACTGGCATGGTCGTGATGGCCTCGACGTGCCGAATCTGTGACCTTCGGAGGCGCGGTCTTCTTATAGCCGTATCACGTTGTTGGAGTACTATGTATTACTTACCGGACCTGAGGCTTGAGATGTTATGCACTCCATTCTTTGACAAATGCCGCTGTTGCAGAGCAGTCGAAACGTGATAATTGGAATTCAGAGGTCACTCGTCCGGATAACATATATGCATATGTTAGGGGCGAGGACAGGCTTGGAAAATTGTTTCAAGTATAGGGATTGTGAGAACTTGCCTCAAAATCGCCATTGGATACTTGACGGTGTATAAGTTCAAAGATTGAACATAACTACAACAAACAACTTGAATTCCTCGGTGTCCATTCAAGACTCGGATCTGAAGTTGCCATCTACGTTTCCGTAGTCTGACTTGGACATTGATATTTGGCCTGAGAGGGATTATGGCACTTGTAAGTGGTCACGTATTTCTGTATCTTTACATTAAGTACTGACTCGGGGGGAAATATGGTGGGTGCCGGTGAACACGATCGACCTCTTCGGGGGTCTGCGAATTGAACTTTTACGTCAGCCGGAGCAGAATCCAGACATATTTCAGAAATGCAACTTGCCTCGTTTATCAGATCTCTCGTCATTATACACTGGATTTATACGGCATTCTCTATCTGTCTTCTGCGGCATCTCCCTGGCTCTGTTTCAGCACCTTGATTCCGTCCAGGGTGGTCATGGATATCTGATTCCATCTTGACGCTCGAAAAGAACATCCGGGAATTGTGTGTCTGTATCTACGTCCCTGACACTTTGAACAACTGAAATCTCATTCTATCGTCAATGGCTACTCTGCTTGCTTATTGGCTTAAAATACTACTTGGTTGCGCGACCCACCTGACAGTCCTCCGCTTAAGTGTCGCATGGGAAAGAACCATGTGTTACCAGAAAGATTGCACAAAAAATACCGGTGGATAAAAAATGGTTCACGATACTGATTTTCGAAGTGGGCCATTGGAAGCTCAAGAGTTTGTAGTTGTGGGTGGCAATGTTCTGATAAGGATCTTCTGAAGAGAAACCTACGAGACACTGAAATATAATTGGAACGAAACCCTTTGACACTTGACATTAGATTCGAATTTGTGTGATCTCGGTTGTCTTCGGCAAGGCTCTCTCCACACGAAAGCCTCGGTACTATGGTGGACTATCTTCACCCAATTTGCACATGCAAGATTCGACTAGGTTTTGCAAGTGGGTAGCTATCAATAACTGGTGACACATGTCAAGCACGAGAAGCGCGCCTACGGAAACGTCTTGGGCAATGCACTGTTGCACAGAAGACTGATGATTTCAGTGCATCGTATTTGTTTGATTGATCTGGCGGACAGTCCGCGTCAAGGGTCAGTTATAGATGTAAGATGACACAACCCAGTGAGACCAAGGCTTTGGTAGTGGATAGCATGTTTTGGTCACTATCCTCGTGATCTAGCTTTGGTGACAGCTATGTCCATATGGTCTCACCGGCTATCTAGACTTCCTGTCCATCTAGCCGGCGCGTCTGTCATGATTCCTCGACCACATTGTCATCGGCTCTAAAGCATACCCGCTTGGTTTCCATTTGTAACCTGTATGCCATAACTATTTGATATTCGCGTGAATAGACTCAAGTCTTACGAAAGGAAGCTAGACTAGCCACTTGAATCAATCAGAAGGTTCACGAGATGCGAGAAACTATGCGATTGTTATTGTGGCTACAAAAGATGTTGATAATCATTAGTACAGATGGTAGATAGAATACTTCTAGATATACGAGATGGTCCGGCCATTAGAGTAAACTTTATGGGGATAGTTGCTCCTGATTCTCGTGCAAATGTACAGGTGTATAGAGGGGAAAAAGCTTGTCTCGGAAAATCAGAAAACAAACTAGAATGAAGATGACTGTCAATGCATGTTCACAGACACGGGATGAGATGAACTGACCGAGTCCATGAGTTTTGAACGATCGTTACGACCGACTAAGTTTGGTCCACTCCACTGAACCTGCGGGTTGTTCCCTTGTGCATGAATGGAGTCAAACAGCGACAGTTGGCTCGAGAGGTCGTTACTAGGGTATGACCCTACATTATAATGGGAAAACGAGTTATACAACTCGCTCTGCATCGTCAGATAGAGACCGGATCCGTCGTTCGCACGTTCTTGACGAAAAGCGTCACGTGGTGAAGTATGAGGACTAGAATGAGATGGAGCGTAAATCAAGGGTGAATCATCGGCAAAGTTGGTAACGACGGAATTAACAGAAGAGTCGAATGGTTGGTGAGGTGGAATAGACAGTATTGGGGTCGGAAGGGCCTCTTCTTTGATGTTGAATACAGCAGAGGGAAAGTTGAATGTCAAACCGTCGTCCGTCGTTTCTAGAGGTGATGGTGTTTGTGTCCAACTTGAGAGCGTATCATATAGATAAGTTTCGGGCACAGAATCGATGGCCGAAGAGAATGGTGAATGTGGAGTGTCGGATATGGTGAGGGAGGGTGTGGAAGGCGAAACACTCGACGATGAGGACGAGACACTTCCCGATTTTCGATGGCTGAGATAGGGAAGAAGGTCTGGGGTCTTGCGACGCGACCGCACCCCACGGTCGGCGTTGAACCGAGTGATGCTATTATACCTGTTGCTCTACATAGGCCTTGGCCTCACGAGTGAATTCTGAATAGACATACCTATTCTTCGCCGAAAGTCCCGTCCGGCCAGGAAAATAGGTCTTCACGATTTTTGTCCAAACTTTGCCATGCTCGTGAACTGCTTGGAGGAGCAGTTCATCCTAGAGAAGGCATTAGCGCTCGGTAACGAGGATCGGTATGAAGACGTATTCACAGCTTGTGATGTCCACGTTGTTCTGTCGATGGCTGGATTCAGTGTATCCGTCCAACGCTTGGCACATTCTGTACTTCGACAATAAGGTATTGCTCTTGGGAGAGAAATCATGAGACTCACGGTCGCTATTCCTGGTCTGAACTACCGAAGCAACGAGAGACCATCTTGAGGCATGTTGTCGTCAGACGAAGAAAGAATCCTAGCCTCACAAAACTCACCTCGTTCCATATTTCTCAATACCCTTCACAAGCTTTTCATCTTCCTCAGGCGCCCAACCACCCTTCACAACGTCAGATGCCATCTTGGCGAACCAACGTTTACGACAATCTTTGTTAGTCCGGTTAGGAACATGTTTTGCAATAGCATGCCACTTGGAAGGATTTGGGTTCTCTGGATCCTCTGTAGGCCTAGGTGTCAGCCAAAAGAAAGCACTAACGAGAAGACATGATGACCTTTAGCGACAGCCTCGCGCAGAAGCTGATCTTCTTTGGCAGTCCATGATCGACGTTCTCTGCAAAGCATGATTTAGAGCAGTAGAGAGGGAGGATAGGTGCAGTCAAGAGTCTGAAAGGCGGGTCGAGATCCAAGTGATGCGACACCACCGTACTTATTGGATTTCAGCATCTGTTTCCCAATTTGTCAATCGGAATCGGGGATGGAGGTGGCGTTTTGGATGTCCCACAAGTTTTCGTCTAGAGGTCCAGGGAGATCGGGATCAACTGCTGTGCCATATCCAGGTGGGCCAAGAAGGCCATGAGAAAGTTTACCATCTTACGGAGACGATATCCGCGAAACAGAATGCCGTCAGACAAACAATGGTGTACAATAGAATAAGGCCAGGTCCATCCGGATGGGGTTCGCGTGACAAGATGAGGCGTGTGCATTCTTCGAAGCCCGAATCTGTCGGCACGAGTGGATTTGTTTCCTGCCTTCATGTCACAGTGGAGAAATGGATGAATGTAGTGCTCCCAGAGGTAAACAGTCGCCGTGTACCCGTGCCACAGACATGGCAACAGTTGCAGAGGGTTTCCAGGGAGACGAAACAAGTATTCAATATTCAATCTTCACACTGTACATAGCTTGAACTTGTCAGTGGTTCACATCATAGCAACAAGATGTGCTATTTTCCTAGGAGATAGTATGAAATTATTTATAGTTATTTTTCGGTCATCGGCTAGCTACTTATGTACGTGCCGCTCACTCCGGTACTTGCAAAAATTCATATACTTTTTGACAAATATTTCCCAAAATTGTCGCAAACTGGTAAATTGATCACTGAAGACAACACAGCTTACGTCTCTCTTCCGATAGAGACGCGGACCTGTCCTAGTCTCCAATAAATTGTAGTACTTGAAGCTTCACATCAATCGGGTAACCTTCTACGGCGCGCTTGTATAACATTTTGGATATGCGGATGACATCTAACGCAACGCCGCAGTATAGTCCAAACCCCGTAACCGATGCATATCATTAGGGTCCTAACGTATCACCGATCAAACAGTGGGTGACTTTTGGGTCAGCGAAAGGAGAAGGATCTGCTCGAGTCATGATCCCAACTGATAGCCGCAGTAAAACTGGGAACTTAATCCCCGCGCATCGTCCGCAAAGTTGATGTTTGTGATAAAGATGTGAAATGCGATGTAGCGCGAAGGGAGTTGTAGAGTGCATGTTCCAAGGCAGGGTCAAAACTTATTCGGAAAGTACTGAATGTTGAAAAAAAAGCTGATTGCGCTGATTGATTTCGGAGATTGCCATAGGTTCGAGACG
This sequence comes from Termitomyces sp. T159_Od127, assembly GCA_018857305.1. Classification (NCBI taxonomy): domain Eukaryota; kingdom Fungi; phylum Basidiomycota; class Agaricomycetes; order Agaricales; family Lyophyllaceae; genus Termitomyces; species Termitomyces sp. T159_Od127. Next base: position 14,985 of record JABCKQ010017504.1, on the reverse strand, counting down.
AGCTTGGATAAATACCTCGACATACATAGGTATGGAGAATCAAATTAGACGATGGGACTTTGCGTGTGTTTAGCGCCGAAGAGGGATGGCAACTGTCATGAAGGTGGCTACCTAATGATGAATATTTTTACTCCAAATGGAGAGGTTTACGGATCAGACGACGACACATTTAGTCAAGCCGCATCATTACAAGTACGGACGTATAACATGCCATAGGACAAAGTTTCAAGGATAGAGTTATTTTCTGTGTTGGTTTAAGAAAAAATGGAATTCATAACTAAACAAGCAAAGCAGTAATCGCTGTCTCGAGAAGTACATAGACACTGAGATACCGAATTGTCACACGGATGAAATTATCCACGGCTTAGGCATGCCGAACATACGACATATGTCACTTGTGATCATAAGACCAATATCAAAATCAGCAATTCATTGTGACTGCACAAGATCCACTTGAATCCCCTGCTTGTAGAAAAGTCACGCCCACCGAGCTGGGTTTAACGTTATCCCCCACAATAGGATATGTCATCAGAACAACAGAGCCACATATCAAGGATAGGCTTGACCGCATCTAATCGTAAGTGGGTGCACGGGACATTGACGCCCTTCACAGAGAACATTTTTGGGAATATTTCAATTCAATACCAGTCGCTGCCGATGAATAATGGGATCAGATACCGACGAAATGGTAACCCTGACGTCTGTGACTCTGTTAGAATACAGGAAAACTTTTCGTGCCTTAAATCTATACCAAAGCATGTGTACATGAATGCACTGATGCGACCCACACACGGGAATGATGCCTCGGTGTGGGCTACTCTCTCAGTGCGATCGTATTACGGAAAATAGCCGGCGCTTTTCTATTCGGTCGAAATGCTGTATGTAATGGGAAAAAGACATAATAAATAGTAAAAAGCACAGGTGTCGTAAGCGCTGTGACATAACAATCATTGCGCCTCAACACACGAAGATTACTCACCCACTCTTACAATACTAATAGAGGGTGACGCACGGGCATCGGCAGGCGAGCGGCCTGTTAAGAATAGTGGATACCCATACCCATGCCACTTGACGAAGGAGTAGTGACGCAACTTCCCGATTTGATAGGCGACGATGTGGGTCCATCTAGAGAGTATTGACGAGCACTTGCTACGATGAACAGTTCGCTTGCAATTTTCCTTACAACTGTTACAGTATTGCTTCAGCGTCCTGAGGAGATGTTTGAGCTTTGGCATGTTACTCTTGACCTCCCGGTCCCAAATGACTTATTTCTGAGATCAGGATGATCGCGTGAGCGAATAGCACATACTTGGAACAAGCACAACGGGGTCCAAAACTAAGCGAAGGCTTAAGGATATGGAACCTTCGCTGACGTGTTCGCTGAACTTGCTCTCTGATACAACGTACCGTGGATGTACGACGCGGAAAGGTGTACCAGACTCTGCAGTCAACTAGTGCTTTGTCGAGATAGCAGAGACATAAACACGTAAAGAAGCTATGGAGTAGTATGATAAGGATAAATCACGTGTATTGATTTTGGACAATAAAATGACCACCCGCACCGTGCCATTTTCGTTTATGGATCTGGTTATCGACTGTCTCTATAAGTTTCATATGACTAAGTTTCTCGGGAGCGGGGATACCGAAGAGTGGGCGCATTGCTACCAGAAGTTTCGGGTAGGAGTAGTTTCACCGACGCCACTGTAGCCTACCGCTGTAGCGGTGATAGTATCCAACCGTACTACGGTCAAAAAAATGTCCGTCACAGTCTGTCAGTGAAGAAAAGGTATATTTGAGCTTTCAAGTATCCGAGAAACGCGCTATCGAGTAAAAAGAGTCCCTGATCTACTAGTATGGAGCGGTCACGCTCCAGGCTGTTCGGATGAGAGAGAGCACATTCCAAATCTGGTGCATCACGAGGCTTACACGTGATTCACGTTTTTTCATTTCCCAAATCTAACTTCACCCTCGACCGTCCTAACCGAATACCATGACTGAGATTCACGATCAGTTCGACACAATTCTTATCTTAGATTTTGGATCACAGGTGTGCAGTCGTTCGTAAATTTTGTGGTGCAGTCACTCAATCATCACTCGCAGTACAGCCATCTGATTACTCGGAGATGTCGAGAACACAATGTCTATGCTGAGCTGATGCCATGTACCACTAAACTAAAGGACATAAAGTTCAAACCTAAAGGTCCGTTTCCATTGTGAATCGACATAATATAACTGTTTTGAGCATGGCCATTTAGGAATTATCCTATCGGGCTCACCGTATTCTGTGTATGATGAAGGCGCACCCCATGTTGACCCTGCTGTTTTCGATCTTGACATTCCTATTCTCGGGATATGCTATGGCCTTCAAGTTCGTGTCTATCGTCATGCCAGATCTTGCATATTCTGATTGTTTTGGGTTGGAGTAGGAAATTGCTTGGAGCTTGAAGGGTGAAGTTTCTCCCTGTAAACATCGCGAATACGGCTTTGCACAACTACAGTTGAAAGAATCAGAGAGCGACAATTCTTCTGTCGACGCGCTATTCCAGGGCTTAGGAGATGAAATGCAGGTGCTCCTGTCAACTAGATTTGTTGTAGTGTCATTGCTGATATCAAGTTGGATTAGGTCTGGATGTCTCACGGTGACCAACTGTCAAGACCTCCACCAAACTTCCATGTCATCGGCCATACTCAGTCAGCTCCATACGCTGCCTTAGCTCACGATACGAAGCCAATATATGGCATTCAGTTCCACCCGGAAGTCACACATTCCCCTCGCGGTAAGGAACTTATTGGACGCTTCATTCTGACTATTTGCGGATGTCGGCAAAATTGGACAATGGTAACCCCTTTTTTTTGACATACGCGTCACATTCGCTGAATCATAATTTAATTTCAGGAAGAATTTATTGGCAAAGAAATTGCCAGAATTCGCGAGATATGTGGACCGAAAGGCCGCGTTATCGGGGCAGTTAGTGGCGGTGTTGACAGTACCGTAGCTGCGAAACTGATGCATGAAGCGATTGGCGATCGGTACGATGGGTCACACAGTGAGTATCATTAGGCTCATTTTTTTATAGTTTCCACGCCATTATGGTTGATAATGGCGTTCTGCGGCTCAACGAAGCGGCCCAAGTCCATGAGATGCTCAATCAGAATCTTGGCGTGAACTTGACGGTTGTGGATGCATCAGATCTATTTCTTTCGAGGCTTGACGGCATCGAAGATCCTGAAAGGAAGCGAAAAATTATTGGAAACACATTCATCAATGTTTTCGAAGCCGAAGCTGCTAAAATTGAAGCAGCAGCTGACGAAGAGGAAAAACAAGGTGCTACCGCTAAGGGTCGGGTCGAGTGGCTCCTACAAGGCACTCTGTACCCCGACGTGATCGAAAGCATCAGCTTCAAAGGACCCAGCGCTACCATCAAAACACATCACAATGTCGGAGGCTTGCTAAAGGACATGAAGCTCAAACTCATTGAGCCTCTCCGTGAACTTTTTAAGGGCACGTGATCACAGGATCAATTTGGTCGACTTTCCTTGCTCATCCCACATATAGATGAAGTGCGCGCTCTGGGTAGACTCCTTACAATACCAGCGCCACTTGTGCAGCGCCATCCATTCCCTGGTCCGGGACTCGCCATCCGTATACTGGGTCCGGTCACACGTGACCAGGTCAAAATTCTGCAACACGCAGATAGTATCTACATCGAAGAAATTCGTAAAGCAGGTCTTTACGATCAAATCGCGCAAGCATTTGCCGTGTTACTGCCTGTCAAAGCAGTTGGAGTCATGGGAGATTCAAGGACTTACGAACAGGTGCATCGCAATTTGAATACATTTTACATTGACGTTGAAATTAATTTTCCACCCTAATGCACCAGGTCATCGCACTTCGTGCTGTGCAATCTGAAGATTTTATGACAGCTGACTGGTGAGAATTCCATGTCTATTTACCTGCAACAGTGACGCTACTACGTTTTTATCACTGGTGACTGACTGGCGAGTTAGGTATGTCTTTCCATCGGAAGTCCTCAGACGCATTTCGTCTCGTATCACCAATGAGGTTGCGGGGATCAATAGAGTTACCTATGACATTTCATCAAAGCCGCCGGCGGTAAGCGAACAGTGTTTTCTAGCACGGAAGATACTACCTTGCTGACTCATCCGTCAACGTAGACTGTCGAATGGTTGTAACTCGAAGCACTGAGAGAAGATGGGTTAATGGTGATGGGTTTGTAGTTAGACTCCAGCGGGTTGCGTAGTTGTCAACTCGTTGGCTGGTTTCTGGCTGTCATTCTTCGTTGATAGAGACATAGAACTTGCACATCATCGGTGGATATTTTTACCGTCCATATCAGCTCCAAGCTGACCTGACAATGCCATCAAGAAACGGTGGCATGTATCAGAGATTTATCAGAGGCGTAGACTGACACAATCCGAGGTTACAAGCTACCACCTGAGATGTAAAGTGCTATCTTCCACATGTCTCCCCCGTAAAGTCCGGGTCGGATGTAAAAACCGATAACAAAAAATGGTATAGTCCAGATGGGTCCAGATGATGTCAAAGTATCGAAAAGGATACAGACAGCTGAGTGGATACTTTATCTGCATTTTACAGTCATGGCTATGCTCACACAAATCCGGTTTCATTCTGGCAGCAGCTCCAAGTACTTTCGGGGTTTACGTGCCAATTCAAGGAGCGAGAAAGGGTGTCTGGCGGGGTAGGGGTGGAGTATCTTCAAAACATGTGGGACTATGGACGACAACTGTCAAAGCTTTGTATTATGGCCTGAGACCACGTTTGACACAGGGATCCTTTGCCGGTGCCGATGGAATCTGTGTCCGTGCGTCCACTGCAGCCTTCTGTTCTGGATGGCTAGGCCTGGTCGAGCAACCAGACTAGAATGAACGTCGGCACTTGGATAGTTATTTAGTCGCGAGCCTATTTTGCAATCTTATCGCCGTTTGAATGTAATGAGCAACGGTCTCTTTGTCGTGCAAGCTTCAGGCTAGAATGCCTTGGTGTTGTTAAAAAACTTAATATTTCCGAGCTGCCCGGATGAGTTCCTTGCGTGGATAGAGTTAATTTTTCTTTGCCCGATGAGAGCGAGCGACGGTCTCGAAGAGTGTAAAGTTCTCTTTATCTTTGCAGTGTAGGTCCGAGTCCGAATCCGTCTCATCGATAGTTCCGAGAGATAAAATCTGGCGATCAGCCACCCTTCAACACTGAGTCGGTCAGACGGCGAGTAAACAGTAGCACTCGAGTCGAGGCAGGAGTGAAAAAGTAGCTTATAATAAAACGTAGAAAGGCCGCTGTTCTGTCATAGGATTCAATCAATAGTCTCTAAGCCGCTTCCCCTAACATTTCTCGAGCAGTTGGAGAAAGCACGTCTTATCTTGAGAGAACGCGAGAAAGTATTTGTCTTCAAAAGCCCATTGACGATGTTACGATGTTGCAGTGATTGCACATCATTTGAAAGGTACAGAAATACTAATAGGAGGACTCGGAACGGCCATGGTTGGCAACGTGATCCATTAGCACAGCCACGCAATCCTCGAGTTTCGACCGCCAGTCGCTCCTTGTCAATCATGGGTCAGTCTGACTTCATATTGAGCGAGAGGGACTACTGATGATGTTCGTTAACTTCAGGTATTCCTAAGGTACGTTTGACGGTCGACTTTTTCTCTGGTAGTCATCATTCGACTGAACACGCGTTTTCAGTTCTTTCGATACATTTCGTACGTTACTTAATTCCCTTCAAATAATGAATCTCCTAATATTGACAGTGAGCGCTATCCATTAACGTCTCAGTTCATACAAGAGAACAAGATACCAGAATTTGGTGAATAGACGAGAGAGACACAACCTGTAATATGTCATAGACTAATATGTTTTCAGATAACCTCTATCTCGATTTCAACGGCATCATCCATAACTGCGAGTGTTTCATCACTATGACTCACAATTAGAGAATAAAATTGGATTCTTTGTAGGTTCACATCCCAATGACGAAGATGCTCATTTTCGATTGTCTGAGGAACAAATATTCACCTCAATATTCGCCTATGTCGACCACCTCTTCGGGAAAATAAAACCCAAAAAGCTCTTCTTTATGGCCGTAGATGGTGTAGCTCCTCGAGCAAAGATGAACCAGCAGCGAAGTCGGCGATTCAGATCGGCCAAGGAGGCGAAAGAAGTGCGGGAGAAGGCGATCAAAAAAGGAGAAAAACTGCCCGACGAAAAGGCATTTGATAGCAATTGTATCACACCTGGTACGTTCTCGTCATTTCTAGGGTTGTCTTATCGCCTCATTGTGACCTAAAGGTACACCTTTCATGACCCGTTTGTCGGCCCAGCTGCGCTATTTCATTAACAAGAAAATCACGGAAGACTCAGATTGGCGCAACGTTGAGGTGGTGTTGTCAGGACACGAGGTTCCTGGAGAGGGCGAACACAAGATTATGGAATACATTCGGCTGTCGCGCGCTCAGCCGGATTACAATCCAAATGTCCGACATTGTTTATACGGACTGGATGCGGATCTGATCATGCTGGGGCTACTGAGTCATGACCCACACTTTTGTCTACTGCGTGAAGAGGTGAAATTTGGGCCGTCTTCGAGGAGAAAGGGAAACACGAGGTCCGTTAAAACAGCCCCTTCCGCTCAGAGTCACAAAATTGAAATGTTTCCCTAGCCTGGAGTCTATGAATTTTTATTTACTCCACTTGTCGCTGATGCGCGAATACCTGGACCTTGAATTCCGCGACATCGAGCCTATATTACCATTTGACTATAACCTCGAACGTGTCATCGACGATTTTATTCTGTTGGCTGTATTTGTTGGGAATGATTTCCTGCCTAATCTACCTGATTTACATATCCATGAGAACGGACTGGAGAAGCTGTTTGACGTGTATAAAAAGGTTCTGCCAGCTATGGGTGAGTGTTCCTTTCTCCTGTATTATTTTCGGTCTAAAAATTGTCAGATGGGTATATTAATGAGAGCGGAGTCATAAACACGCAAAGACTTCAGCTGGTCTTAGACGAGATGGCGCAATGGGAACAGGAAATCTTTGAGAAGGAATATGCCGATGCCAACTGGTATAAGGGCAAGCAAGCCAAACACGTAAAGGAGATGGAACTTGCCCAAAAGCGGGCAAAGTTGGGTATGTCCGGTCTCCTTAAATCACGATTTATATTGTTGACATTATCTGTCTAACCTAAGTCCTTACCGCGGCCCAACGGGATATTTTTGATCAGGTCAAAGCCTTTGTATTAGACAATAGGAAGATCCCGTCATCTGAGCGTACGCGGGGTGCTCGGTTGGCGATGCCGAATGACTTCCCGGCGCGGGAAAGGAAGTTCATCGAGAAACTTGCGGAGGATCTGCACCTCAACGTGCGATGGGATGAATATAATGAGCAAGATGTCAACCTTGTTACATTACGGTTCCCTGACGAATTTGAAGAGCCTGAACCCACAGAGACGAATGGTACAGCAGCTCCGAACGGGAATAGTGAGGGTGAAGATGGAGATTGGGAGGACGTTGAGGACGAAGACGAGGATGAGGAAAGCAGAGCCGCAGTGGATCGCGTATTAAAGAAGTATGAGAAGTCACACGTCATGCAGGATGACGAGGGGGGAGGGTTTGATGCGCGTCACGATCGGTCTGTCAAAGAGAAGATGGACGAATGGAAACGTGGATATTATCGGGTATGTGCTCATCCTGTTATACTCCTACTTTAACGACTGACGATGGTTTTGCCTATTCATCAGGGCAAATTAGAAATTTCATATGACAATCCTGAGCAGATGGAGGACCTTATCTTCAAATATGTCGAAGGATTGCAATGGGTGATGCACTACTATTACAGTGGTGTAGCATCTTGGGGATGGTTCTACAGCTATCATTATGCACCGCGTATCTCAGGTGAGCTGACATTCTGCGTGAATTTTTAGACTTATAACAACTGATTTCAATGGACAGATCTACGAGGTGTTAATCAAATGACTTTCCAATTTGAACTGGGGAAGCCGTTTAGACCTTTTGAACAACTTATGGGTGTTCTTCCCGCCGCGAGTAGAGATAATGTCCCATCGGCCTACCAGGTACGATCTCACTTATCGTACTCTGTTCCTGGTATCCAAGTGTTTGACATCTCTGCAGGATTTGATGTACGATTCCAACTCGCCAATCCTCGACTTCTATCCTGAGGACTTCGAACAAGATTTGAACGGGAAGAAACAAGATTGGGAGGCGATTGTTAAAATCCCCTTTATTGATTCAAATCGCCTGCTCAGCGCCATGGCTTGTGCGATCTTTTTTCTTTCTTGTCTTCAACCGCATTGACTTGATGACGCGTTCACTAGCTCGGGAACATCGACTGAAGCCTGAGGAAAAGCAGAGGAACAGCCTTGGAACGAGTACGAAGTTCTCTCACAGCACGGGAGAACCAACTGTGTACCCCTCATCTCTCCCTGGCTTCTTCCCTCCAATCTACAGATGTACCTGTGT
>JABCKQ010017503.1:0-26077 GCA_018857305.1 Termitomyces sp. T159_Od127 | reverse complement strand
GCTGTGGGGGTGGTTTTGGGAGCGCTGGAGTCCCGGGGCCGGGGCTGAGTCCCGGGGGTCGGTAGCGGGTTGTGACACCCGGGACTTGCCCTAGACCTCCGGGACTCGTTCTAGACCTCCAGAGATCTCCAGAGGTCATCTCCTTTTTAGGAAATCTCCAGAACTTCGCATCCCTCCTGTTCAAACATTATCCAAGGTTAAGGTTAGCTTCGGTCACCTGTACAGTTGTTCCTGCACCTCCGCCGCCTGCTGATGCACCGCACCAAGCAGCAGAGAATCCTTAGACTTGTTTTCTTTGGATTTCCCTCTGCTAGGTGATTAGTACCATTGTATCATTGATTACCCTGTCTGATACAACTTTGGATTTCCCTCTGCTAGTTGTGTGATTGAGCCGCAACTCCCGGAGGTTGCCCTTACAAGTTTACTCATTTGAATTAAAATTTGGTTCATTGGTTCTCAATTTGAGTAAACAAGAACTCTTATTTTAAATATCAAAGAGAACTATTATTTCCATGTCTACTAAAAGTGTGCACAAGTGTGATCAAGCCCAACGCAACTAACATAATATCTTATCTAGTCAGATAATCTCACTGATAAGATAAGATCAGCCCAATTCACATCAATAGCAAGGGTGCTAGTTATGTCTGGGGTGGTATGTGCATGGAGCAAGTGCCAGGAATGCATGGAAGAAGGAGAGATGAGCATTGGAGTTGTAAGCAGTCTCAGAATGGAAATTGAAGGGCCAGGGCAAATAGTGGAGACAAACAAGTCCTGGGATCAGTGACAGGGGTTACTATTAGGTTCTGCTGATTATGGAGGCTCAGTCCACTGGGCAAATCCTTATGTGGTATGCACAATGTCCACAAACATAGTGGTACTGTTGAGAGTGCAGGGCATATGAGACTGGGGGCAGGACCGGGGATGTGAGCAGCAGTTGAATAAAGGGTCACTGATCATGCCAGGGCAAGAATGCAAGTGCTGAGAATAAGGAAGGGGGTTGGAAGGCAAGTGCCAGGATGAGCACAAGTCCTGGAGGTGCGAGGGCAGAGTAGAGGATGAGCACCAGTGTACTAGCAAGTCCCAGGGCTGGAGAACAGATAGCCGGACAAGCGATGGGACTTAGCGAGTCCTGAAATCAAAGATAAGGGGCACAGAGATCTAATCAAGCCAAAAGGGGAAAGAGTTGAGATGAGAGATGGAAGGGGAAACAGAACAAGTCAAGACCAAGGCAAGAGAAGAGAGAAGAGGCAAGAGACTTAGAAACTGGAGGCAGAGAGAGAGAGAGAGAGAGAGAGAGAGAAAGCAGAATTAGATTTTAGATTGAAAGTATGAGATGAGTAGAGGTGAAATAGATGAAACAATATGAGATGAGTACAAAATGAAATTGAAATAGGTCAAAAAATGGAAACTGGGGCATATGAGACTAAGAGACAGAAATGAAATGGAAAATCAGAGACAAAGTATGGCAATATCAAGACTAGAGTACTAGATGCTACTCTATGACTTATAAACTGGATAGTATGTAGACCCCAGAGCTCAGGTCTGGGCCTCAGTGATAAGCCATAGTGCCAGGGCTTGAGATGAAGCTTGGAAATTGTGCAAGGTGGTGGCAGTGGTTGATGCATGTTGTGTGGTGCAAAGGAAGCTCCTCAAAGGAAGGCTTTGCTTTGAGAGCATGGAGGCATGGAATGGCGGCAAGGCAAAGAAGCAAGTGGGGGTGGGGTGTAGCATGTGTCACAATCTGCTACCAACCTTCAAAACTCCAACCTCCTCAAACCAACCTCCACAACCATCCCAGGCCCAGACTGCTACCTGACCAGCCACCTTAGCAGCCCCCAGCCATCATCGCCTGTCACTGCCATCAGCCACCACCACCCCCAGCATCCCTCCAGCCATCACCATCTGTGACTGCCACATCAGCACCAGCTTCGGCCATCTCCAATGCTTCTCTAACTGCAGCTGCCACATCAGCACCAGCACTGGCAACTCCTGGCACTCCTCCCAGCCCGTGCTGAGGCCCCCATCATGCATCACACCCATGCATCACTGCCAGTCCAACCTCTGCATGCTACGCCCCACTTCTGCTTGCCTTCTTGCCTCATTGCCATTACATGGCTTCATGCTCCCAAAGCAAGACTTTCCTTTTAAGAGCTTCCTTTGCGCCGCATGACATGCATTGACCTCTGCCATGGCCTTGCACGATCCCTGGGCTTCATCTCAAGCCCCAGCACTGTGACTTGTCACCAGAACCCAGACCTGAGCCCCAGGGCCTACTTATTGTACAGTATATAAGTTGTAGAGTAGCAACTAGTACTCTAGTCTTGATATTGCCATACTTCTTGTTTCTAGTTTTGTGTTTCATCTCTGTCTCTTAGTCTCACATGCCCTGGTTCCCATTTTTCAACTCTATCTCTTTTTATATTATACTTGTCTTGTATCTGTCAGGTTCTGCTAACCATGGGGGCTCAGTCCACTGAGCAAATATCTTATGTAGTGCGCACAGTGTCTACAGACACTGGCAAGAGTGTGAGGTATAGGAGACCAAAGTGGGGCTGGGAGTGCGAGTGAGGAATTGCTGATAACACCGGGCTGGGGAGTGAGTGCTGGGGAGGGTGGAGGACAAGTGCTGGGGGTAGGTGCAAGTTCCAGGAGTGCAAGAGGAAGGATCAAGTGAGCACTGGTGCGCAAGCGAGTCCTGGGGATTAACAAGTAGAGAGCTGGGGTGAGGGCAGGGACTTAACAAGTCCCAGGAATAGAAGTGAGAGATGCGGAGATCAAACAGCCAAAAGGGGAAAGAATCAAGATAAGATAAAGGGAAGGAAAAATGGAATGAGTTGAGACTTGAGGCAAGAAACAAAAGAGGAAAAGAGAATTTAGAAGTTGGAGGTGAGAGAGAGTAAAGCAGAGATAAAATTAGAGTAGGAGACGAGTAGAGACAACAAGTAGGAGACAATACAAGTTGAGTACAATGAGTACAATACGAAATGAAGCAGAGTCAAAAAATAGAGACTGGAATGCACGAGACTATGAGACAGGGGCAAAACACAAAGAAACAAGACAAGAGGTACGATAATATCAAGACTAAAGTACTACTTGCTACTCTATGACTTATATACTGTGTGGTAAGTAAGCCCCAAGGCTCAGGCCTGAGTCTCAGTGGCGAGTCACAGCACTGAGGCTCAGGGTGAGACCTGGGGATCACGCAAAGCAGCAGTGGAGGTTGAGACATGTTGTGCAGCACAGGACATCTTGCTCTTGGAGCACAGAGACATGTAGCGGTGAGGTGGTGAAGAGGTGAGCAGAAGCAGGGCATGGCATGCAGAGGTTCAGTTGGCAGTGATGCATGATTGTGATGCATGATGGGGGTCTTAGCACGGGCTGGGAGGAGTGCTGGGTGTTGCCAGTGCTGGTGCTGATGTGGCAGCTGCAGTTGGAGAAGTGTCGGAGATAGCCAAGGCTAGCGCTGATGTGGTAGTCATGGGTGGTGTGATAGCTGGGGCTGGTGCTGATGGCTGGGGAATGCCAGTAGTGGCGGTGGCTGGTGGTGGTGGTGGGCAGTGATGGCCAGGAGTTGCCAAGATGGTTGGCCAGGTAGCAGTCCAGGCCTGGGATGGTCATGGAGGTGGGTTTGAGGGGGTTGGAGTCCCAGGGCCGAGCCTAAGTCCCAGCTAGTGGGTTGTGACAGTATTGCCTTGTTTCCCTTCATCTCTACTCGTCTTGTACTCTGAATCAATCTCTGCTTCATTTATTTTCCTCCACCTCAAGTCTCCAAGTATCATCTCTACTCTCTCGTCTCTTGCCTTTGTTTCAACTTGTTCTGTTTCCCCTTCCCTCTATCTTATCTTGACTCTTTCCTTTTTCAGCTCACTTAGATCTCTGTGCCTCCCACTCTTGATCCCGGGACTCACTAAGTCCCTGCACTTGCCTCAGCCCTCTATTTATTAGCCCCAGAACTCACTCATGCACCAGCGCTTATTCCATCCTCTCTCCTTGCATCTCTCTGGGACTTGCACTTACCCCAGCGCTCATTTTCTACCCTATTTCCCCATCCCCAGCACTCGCATCCCCATCTTGGCGTGACTGGCAATCCCTTGCTCAACCCTGCTCATATCCCTGGTCCCACCTTGGTCTCTTATGCCCCACGCTCCCAACAGTACCCTTGCATTTGTGGACATTGTGCATGCCACATAAGAATTCACCCAGTGGACTGAGCCCCCATGGTTAGCAGAACCTGACAGCATGTAGAGGTTGGACTGGCAGTGATGCATGGTTATGATGCATAATGGACATCTCAGTAGTAGCCAGGGGAGGCTTTGGTACAGGCTGAGGCAAGCACTGGGAGTTGCTGGTGTCAGCGCTGATGTGGTGGTTGCAGCTGGGAGAAATGCCAGGGATAGCCAAGGGTGGTGGTGGCTAGTGGCAGTGACTGGCAGTGATGGCCAAGGGCTGCTGAGGTGATGGGTTGGGTAGTGGTCTGGGCCCAGGACATTGTGGAGGCTGGTTTTGGGAGGTTGGAGTCTTAGGGCTGGGGTTAAGTACCAGCAGTTGGTAGCAGGTCATGACAGTCATGGCAATTAGCCAAGCAAAAAAACAAGAGAGTCAAGTTGAGGAGATAAAGGAAGAGTGAAATGGAGAGTTGGACTGGAGACAAGGAAGATGAGTTAGAAGAAAACTTGAAAAGTTGAGTTGAAAGAGTTGAAAAGGAATAGATTGAAGCATGAGCCAAGTAGAGATGAAAGGAACCAAGATGATAGAAACAAGTATGAAATGAGATGAGATAAATGAAATGAGATAAGATTGAGTGATGAACTAAGAGAAATTAAGATGGAGAGTACAAATACAAACAAAAATAGAAAGTTATGGCAATATTAAGACTACCATACCAAGTGCTACACTAAGACTACTATATTGGTGGTATATAAGCTCTGGGCTACAGGTCCATGCCCTAGTGACAAGTTGCAATGCTGGGGCTCCAGATATGGTCTGAGGATCATGCAAGGCTATTGTAGAAGTTAGTTGCAGTTATGTGGCACAAAGACATTTATATGGCCACTCAGGTGTCACCCTTCTTCCTGGACACTGGGCATCACTAATGCATAAGCTTTGAGCCTTGGGCCCAGCCATCAGAGAACAAAGCTGTGAACAAGTTTGTTGACTGGATGAAGGTAGCACAGGAGGAGGCCAAGGCTGCTCTAGCAAAGACAAAGGATGATATAACCTGATATTATGGCTATCTAAGAGCCCCAGTGCCCAAATACCAGCCTGGAGACCAGGTCTATCTGGATGCCTCTGACATCATCACTACTCACCTGTCAAAGAAGCTTTTGCACCATCAGCTAGGACCCTTCATGGTGGAACAACAGGTAGGCCTGCTAGCCTACCAACTCCTGCTCCCAGCAAGAATGCAACAGCTTCACCCAGTTTTCAACACAGTCAAGCTAACACTGGCCCTGGACAACCCTATCCTGGGGCAACACCTGGCGCCCTCTCCACCTCCAGTGGTGGTCAACGACAACAAGGAGTACAAGGTGGAGCAGGTCCTGGACAGTCACCTATTTCAAAAGTAACTACAGTACAAGGTGAAGTGGAAAGGTTACAAGATCAAAGACATCTCCTAGAAACTCTGGGAGAACGTGCATGTGCTGGGACTCATCAAGAAGACTCACTGAAGATACTCAGATGCACTCTAGGCCATTTAAGGAATCTATTCCATTGATTATCATGTCTAATATAAATTCAGATTTCCCTCTACTAGTAATATGGGGGCTTTGCAAAAAGGCTGAAAACTGTAAGCCGCGATAAAAATGTCAAAAACAGTAGACATACCTCATAAGACAAACCGTTGAACCTGCACCAATGGCAGAAGACACCACGTCGGCAAGAAAGAAGTCAAAAATAAGACTGATGCCAAAAGGCAGATGCCGAGTGATGAGATCATGAACCCATCATGACATCATGATCTCGACGTTCTGGACAGGTGGCTGTGCTTGGCAATGGCCACCATCATGGATCACTGATCCGTGATGATCTCGGTGATTGTATCACAATCTTGGAGTCGGACAGGCAGGTGGCTGTGTTTGGCGATGGCCACCATCACGGATCATCACTGACCTGGTGATGGGCCATCAAACTGCCCAACAAACCTCTGTTAAACCGTACCTACCAACTACCATTACCACTTACACTTACCTGTGGACCGACCACTCCAATGCCACGCACACGAGCCCATAGGAGGGAGGGACGGAGGACAAGGAAAGAGGCCAACCGGCTAAGATAGAGCTGGAGGAATGGTCTTAGCCGGAAACAGGCTAAACCATTCCTCCGAGAGGGTCTGGACATGCCAAGGCAGCGGCGGCGCCCCAGGTATACGAGAAAAAGCGGTGGAATCACGCGAACAATGCCTGGTCCATGCGCATCACCGAGGAGTATGAAAAGGGAGGATTATTGGGGAGACCGGCAAGCAACTAGCTGCCACGGCACGGGATCCCCAGCGAGCAGATTCTTAGGCTCAGGAGCAGTAGTTAGTCTTCTTGGGGGATAACTAGTTTCATTTGGGAATTTAATTGGGTTCGACTGCATTCCACTCTAGTGTGAATTAAAGACCTTTTTAAAACCAAATACACTATATTGTCTTTGCTACTTAAAAGTGTGCGCGCGTGTAACATAGCCCGACGCAACTAAGTGAATAAGATTATCTTAATTGGATTAGATTATCTATTGATAAGATAAGATAATATAATCTCGAAATAAGAAATAATCACATTTTGCATTACTAGTTGTGTGATTGAGCTGCAACTCCCAGATGTTGCTCTTACAATTGCCACTAGCTACCACCACCCTCAGCACTCAGCCATTACTGCCTGCAGATGCCACATCAGCCCCTGCCCCAGCAGTCCCCCATGCTTTCCCCAGCCCATGCTGAGACCTTTTCTGGCCCCTGCTAAATGCCCATCATGCATTACAACCATGCATCACCTCTAGTCCAACCTCCCATGCATCACACCACTCAACTTCTTGCCTCCTCGCTGTTCCATACCTCCTGCTTGCCCATGCTCCCAAAGCAATGTTCTTCCTTTGAGAGCTTCCTTTACACCACATGACCTGCATCAACATCTGCCATAGCCTTGTATGATCCCCAGGCTTTATTGGGAGCCCTGGCACTGTGACTCATTGCTGAGGCCTGGACCTGTGCCCTGGAGCCTATCTACCTACTACTGTATATAAGTTGTAGTGTAACCTCTGGTACACTAGTCTTGATATTGCCATACTCCATCTTGTATTTCTGTCTTGTTTTATTTGTGTCTTATATCCTGGTTTCCTCTAGTTTTGACTCTGTTTTATTCCTGTCAGGTTCTGCTAACCATGGAGGCTCAGTCCACTGGGTGAATCCTTATGTGGCATGCACAATGTCCACAAACACAATGGTACTGTTGAGAGCGTTGTCAGGTTCCGCTGACCACGGGGGCTCAGTCTACTGGGCAAACACCTTATGTGATGATCACCATGTACACAGACGCAGAGCACTGGGAGGAGCGTGAGGTGTAGGAGACCGAAGCAGGGTGGGGGCGGGATAGGGGGGAGTGCCGGTGGTGCCGACAAGGGGGGCAAGTGCCGGGGAGGGTGGAGGACGAGTGCTGGGGGTTGGCGTGAGTCCTGGGGATACAAGAAGATGGGACGAGCGAGTGCCAGTGAGCGAGCAAGTCCCGGGGATCAAGAGATAACAGGTGCAGGGACTTAGCGGGTCCCAGGGATGGAAACAGAACTGGGGAAGTTAAACAGCCAAAAGGGGAAAGAGTCAAGATAAGATAAGGGGAGATAGAAATGATTAAGTTGAAAAGAGGAGCCAGGAACGGAGAACCAAGGGAACTTAAAGTAGAAAAGGGGAAGGAAAGCAATTAGAATAGATTGGGAGTACAAGGTGAGTAGAGACAAGACAGAGAGACGAAACAAGACGAGTACAACGAGAAAAGAAGCAAGTAGAAATAAAGAGACCAGGGCGTGCAAGAAAACGAAACAGAGACGAGAACAAGGCAAAACAATACAAGGCTACGGTAATATCAAGACTAGAGTACCTACTTACTACTCTATGACTTGTATACTACACAGTACATAGGGCCCAGGGCTCAGGCCCAGGTTCTAGCGGTGGGTCACGGCGCCAGGGCTTGGGGTGAGACCCGGGGGCCACGTGGGGCAGGGCAAGGTTGAGATATGTCACGTGGCGTGGAAGTCTCGCACTGGAAACGCAGAGACACGTGGTGGTGGGGCAGTGAGGGGGAGCAGGAGCAGAGCATGGCGTGCAGGGGTCGGGTCGGCAGTGATGCATGATTGTGATGCATGATGGGGGTCTCGGCGCAGGCTGGGGGTGATGGGTGGTACTGGTGCTGATGTGGTGATAGCCGAGACCCAGCGCTGATGTGGCAGTCACGGCGGTGATGGCCAGGGGGTGCCGCAAGTGGTGGTGGCTGTGGTGGCAACAGGTGGTGATGGCCGGTGATGGCCAGGGATGCTGCAGGTGGCAGTGGCTGGTGACGTTGACGGGCGGTGATTGTCAGGTTCCGCTGACCACAGGGGCTCAGTCTACTGGGCAAACACCTTACATGCTGTTCACCGTGTACACAGACACAGGGCACCGGGAGGAGCGCGAGGCATAGGAGACCAAAGCGGGGCGGGGGCAGTGCGTAGAAGAGTGCCGGTAGCGCTGGTGAGTGAAACAAGTGCCGGGGAGGGTGGAGGACGAGTCCCGGGGGTTGGCGCGAGTCCCGGGGGTGCAAGAGGATGAGACGAGTGAGCACCAATGAGCGAGCGAGTCTCGGGGATCAAGAGATAATCAGGCGCGGAGACTTAGCGAGTCCCGGGGATGGAAACAGAACCAGGGAAGTTGGATAACCAAAAGGGGAAAGAGTCAAGATAAGATAACAGAAGATGGAAATGATTAAGTCAAAGAGAGGAGCCGGGAATGGAGAGTCAAGAGAACTTAGAGTGGAAAAGAGAAAGGAGAACAACAAGAATAGATTGGAAGTACGAGACAAGTGGAGACGAGACAGAGAGACAAAACAAGACGAGTACGATGAGAAAAGGAGCAAGTAAAAGTATTGAGACCGGGACGCGCAAAAAATGAAACAAAGACAAAAACACAACAAACGAGACGGGTTACGGTAATATCAAGACTAGAGTATCTACTTACTACTCTACGACTTATATACTACGCGGTACATATGGCCCAGGGCTCAGGCCTGGGTTCCAGTGGCAGGTTGCAGCGCCAGAGCTTGGAGTGAGACCTGGGGGCCACGTGGGATGGGGCAAGGTTAAGACATGTCACACGGTGCAGAGGTCTTGTACTGGAAACGCAGAGACACGCAATGGTGGGGTGGTGAGGAGGGAGCAGGAGCGGGGCATGGCATGCGGAAGTCGGTGGCAGTGATGCGTGATCATGATGCATGATGGGGGTCTCAGCGCGGGCCAGGGATGACAGGTGGTGCCAGCGCTGGTGTGATGTGATAGCCGAGACCCAGCACTGATGTGGCAGTCACGGCGGTGATGGCCAGGGAGTGCCGCGAGTGGCAGTGGCTGTGGAGGTGACGGGCAACAATGGGCGGTGATGGCTGGGGATGCCGCAGGTGGTGGTGGCTGGTGGCGTTGACGGGCAGTGATGGCCGGTGATGGCCAGGGAAGTTGGCCGGGTAGTGGTCCAGGCCCGGGGTGGTCGTGGGGGTGGTTTTGGGAGGGTTGGAGTCCTGGGGCCGGGGCTGAGTCCCGGAGGTCGGTAGCAGGTCGTGACAGTGATGGCTGGTGATGGCTGAGAGAGTTGGCTGGGTAGTGGTCCAGGCCCGGGGCGGTCGTGGGGGTGGTTTTGAGAGGGTTGGAGTCCCGGGGCCAGGGCTGAGTCCTGGAGGTTGGTAGTGGGTTGTGACACTTCTTTTTCCATTGTACTCGTCTTGTTTTGTCTCTCTATCTCGTCTCTACTCGTCTTGTCCTCTCAATCTATTCTAATTGCTCTCCCTTTCCCTCTCTATTCTAAGTTCTCTTAGTTCCCTGTTCCTGGCTCCTCTCTTCAGCTTAATCATTTCCATCTCCCATTATCTTATCTCGACTCTTTCCCCTTTCGGCTGTTTAACTCCCCTGGTTCTGTTTCTATCCCTGGGACTCGCTAAGTCCCCACGCCTGTTATCTCATTGATCCCCAGGACTCGCTCGCTCGTCCCATCCTCGTGTATCCCCGGGACTCGCGCCAACCCCTGGCACTCATCCTCCACCCTCCCCGGCACTTGCTCCCCTCGCCGGCGCTACTGGCGCTCCCTCACATACCGCCCCCACCCCGCTTCGGTCTCCTATGCCTCGTGCCCTCCCAGTGCTCTGCATCTGTGTACCCAGTGATCACCATGTAAGGTATTTGCCCAGTGGACTGAGCCCCCGTGATCAGCAGAACCTGACAGGTTGTGCAAGAGTGCAGCCTTGAGCACCGTGATCTCTCTTGCCACAGCTGGAGCACTTGTTTTTGTGATCATGCAAGGTGGTTCAACAACCTTGGGGCTTCTGCCAGTCAGTGCAGAGCTCACAGCCTTCTGGGTTAATCAGGCAGTTGCTGCGGTTTCTCCTGACATAAGCTTGTTTTCCATTCCACAGTTCTCTTGCAGCACAGTGCCAGATATTGTGGGTATAGCGGCTGAGGCATACCGTGCAGGCAGCATTGGAAGTGCTTCCACTGCTGGCCAAGGCGCCTGCGCGCTGACAAAAAAACTTGTGGCTGCATTTCTCTTTGCGCTTCAGCTCGTACTCTTTATTCCATGTGGGGAAAGAGATCTTTTCCTTCTTGTTTTGGCTTTGTCAGTGGCTGCCATCATTTCTCTCTTCATGGAGCCTGGGTCTGAGTAGCACCCCATGAGGATGCACATCGCCCCAGTGTGGTGATCAATTGGCGTCATGTCAGGTCGGTGCCGCAGTCCTGTGCCATGCTGGTAGAAGGAAAAACAATCCATGACAGATGTACCGGTCATGTATGAGTTTGCGTGTTGCATAGTTAGATAATGCAGAGGCAGAATTTAGCGTTGCCCGGGCATTGTGATCAATGGTTCATGGCATCCATTGCATATGAGGATAGTTGTAAGTTGATTTATTGGAGTCGTAGTGACAAATCCATGTGGGTCAGCCTGTTTATTGACCACAAGGCCCACCACATGTGGATTTCCATGTAACGTGAATGGAGTAGAGAAAATGTGGAATCAACGTCACCTGTGTAGCGCGATGAAATGATGCATGTTATGCCGCACATTGGGGAGACTGAAAAAATGTGATGATCAAGGCAGAGCTTGTGAGCAACAGCAGCGGTGACATCATGCTTTGAATGACTTACCAGCTAGGAGCGCGTTTCTCTTTGCATCGCAGACTTGATCTTTCAACGTCCTCAGAGCATAGCTATCTATTATCCCAATGTCGAAGATGCCATTGCATGGGGGGTTCTTGATCTGATGGTGCCACTCCCACATGACCCTGGCTTGGTACAGTATCAGAACTTTGAGGCCATCTGCTCCCTTGTTGCGCAGCTTGTAGTTGGTGAGATGGAAGAAGAATGCATGCATAGCCTCTATCATATTCACTGGCCATTTCTTGATTACTATGTGCTCAAGAAAATTGGTGGATGCTATGCATAGTTGCTCCCAGGTGAGGTCTTCATCTTGGGTGACTTTACATTTGGCTTTAAAATTTGCTACTGGCTTTAGCGCAAACACATCATCATCCTTTGCTATTGTAAATATCTCTTGAGAGGCCACAGATTTGCTCCTGGCTGCTTCTTTGCATCTTTCTGGTGTAAAGTAACTAAGTTTGATGTAGTCCTGCTCCACCAGTCTTTTTATAGCAAAGCATGCTGGTGGGTATTCTATAGCCTCTGGCACTGGCTTACCTGCTACTAGGTTAGGTGCTTCATTGACCCTGGGGGATTGGGCTCTTGAATTCCTGGTGTGCTGGATTTCTTTGTCTGCACCTTGATCCCTCCCTGTTCCTCTTTCTCTTTGTTGTGCCTCCCTTTGGTTGGCTTCTCTCTCTTCATGCTCTGATTCCCAAAGTCCTCTCCTGCGCTCTCGCTTGGCATTCCATGTGTTGGACATAATTTCTATTGCGAGTTCATTAGTTCTGTCTTCTCTGCCTGCCAAGACTGCTTCTCTTGTGAATCTGAACTCTTCCGAAGTGAAATCTGGGATGATTTCTGCATTAGGGTCTACCATAAGAGTGATCATGTTTTGGTATACATATCAAATTAATTTCTTTTGCACAGAGGAGGGCTATAGCAAAACAACCAGTGCTACATATGGTGGCCATCACGAGCGAAGAGTAATTCTCGTGACTGCACAGCCACTCTCACTCAAAGACCATGCCCTGCCCACTGTGAGGAACGAGCAGTGATCAGGCCAACCCAATTGTGTGATAAGTCCAATCATTATCTAATCAGATATTTAAAATAATAAGATTAAATTTGCCAATTGTGCATCAGGATACCATCCCAAGCCCTACTCACCTGATATGAACAACAATAAGGACAAAAAGAGGTATTGAAAGAGACTCTCCGCTTTTTGTGGTGGTAGCATTACTTCCTGGTTACTCAAATTCAGATTTCATCTTTGTCATTTTCTTTACTTCATCTCTTACTTACTGGTATAATCATCGGCAATCATTGCCATAGAGTTTTTCTAAGCCACCACTGGCCTGGCAGGATAGTTCATGACCCAATTAGAAAGTTCCTCAGTTCTTTTCCAAAGACTGAGGGTATGTGTCCTTGTTTCTAATGTAGTTTTACTTGAATTGACCTGTAGTTGGATAACTTATCTTGTATTACAGGTTAATAAGGAGTTCTTTTTCAAAGACTGAGGTTGGATAACTTATCTCGTATTACAAGAGGGAAGAAGGAGGAAGGGAGAACAAAGGCTGAGAAAGGAGCCGGTGGATAAACCATACACATGCTAAGAACACAAAGCCCAGGTACTTTCAAAACCCAGCAGAAAAACTTGCAAGAATCACATCATCAACATGGTGGTACATGCACATGGGGAAAGGGTATAAAGGAGAGGAAGGAATGGGGGAGTTGGCAGGCTTCCTGTTATGGATTGAAGTCCCAGGAAGCGCGACATCTTAGGTCACACAGTTGTATTACTTCAGGTTTTTGGTTGTAATGTTACCGTGATTGAACTATTTTGCTTCAAGTTGGGATGCAAAAAGAATCAATAAAACTTATTGAAATAAATATTCTATTCAACTGTGCGCTGCGTGCAATATTGAGCCCACTTAGTGAATAAAAGTTTTGATATTTAAAAATTGGCTCTACTAATAATAAGTTAATCAACAAATCTGATAAACTTTACATTTCGCATCAACGTTCGCTGGGCTCTGATCTGGCTGCCAAATGCCGGATCCTCCAATCACAATCTGCACCTCCATGTTGCTCGCGCCCGTCGGGTCCGTAACGTGATTGATGCACCTCACACGTACGAAGCCATAGCAGGGCATGAAGTCGTTCGCGCCGGAATTGAGGACCTGTGTGCCGTTTGAGGGACAGAGCGACTCGGCGGCGACCGGGGCGGGATAGTACGTTGGCTCGATGGTCCATTGGGTATGTCGATTAGTTGGTTGGAGGCGGGGTGAACGGCTGTTGATTCCACCATGAGTGTTGATCAGTTATACTAGACACGATGAAAGGCAAAACATGCGTTATCAAAGATATTCTGCCCACCAACATGAATTATTGCACCCCCGAAGGTATTAGAGGCCATCTGGAACGCATAATCCGGACCCCAAAGTGCCGAGCCAAACGTGTCGCTGATCCCCGCAAACCCTTCGCACGGCCCAATGTTTGTCTCCATCATATACAGCCACTTCCCTGTTTGCGTCGCAAAGTTCGTAGGCTGAGGAACTTCTGTAGCCGGAATACTGCGCAGTGTGTCTGAGAAAGTTAGGGAGTATGGCTTGACTTGCGCGGCACAATTATCTGGCGGATAGCTATTGAGGGGCGGGTTCTGGGTGCATGAAAAGCGAGGAGACAAGGGAAAACCGTACTTTTCAACTGAGAGGTGTGCTAAATTTTGGCTGTGGACAGGCACAAGGTTGGTGTCCCATACTTGTTTGGTCGACCAGTCTGCATACGCGAGATTGGGCCCAACGAGCTGATTTTGCCAGAGAAGGTTAGCTTTCACCATATCTTGGACATAAGTGCCAAAGCTTGGAAGTAGTTGGAAAGTCCATACTGATAGAGATGCCATTTCAGTCTAGAAATCCTTGAGACATCGAAAACAGGCTCACAGTCGTAAAATGCTGGTGACGTTGGTAAAGATCGGGTTCGTTACCGATATGGATGCCCCTTAAATGGTCACCGAGGATTTGGTAGCCCTTGTCCGTAATAGCGAGCCTTGTGGCAGTGTCCTGGAGGAGGAAAGGAACACCTTTTTATTGTTAGATGATAGGACGATAGATGGAGTGCGATTTCCTACGTACCGATAAACCAAAGAACATTTACATGTGTGGAAATGTTGGCCATCGTGTAGAGGAGGTCGGGGGTATATACAAGTGGTGGTGTTTGTATCTAAGTAGAAGCCATTGTCAGCACCGTGCTGCACATGTCAAGGTAATGGATGTACAGGATTCGAAGCACCAGTGATATTCTTTTCGAGGATTCTTCCGTCCGCAGTGCTATCGACCATGCGAGCTGTCTCCTGGATTTTACCACCCACACCAACATTGACCCGCCCTGAGACGGTTTGCCATAAGATCAAGGGGGCTTGAAGGAGAGTACTGGTTGCACGGCGTAAGTTTTGAAGCACTTGTATTAATACGAGTCGACTGACGAGTTTGTGCCCACTGATGTAATGGAAAGTCGGTGAACTTTGTACGAGAACAATGGAACAATGCATACTCACAAACTTGATTGACCACGGACATCTCTATCGAGAAACCAATTAAAGATCCATTTTGGGGTCGGGAAAGGTTGGGAGTCCTACTAATCTGGAGTTGGATGACAAATCACGTTTGAGGCCACTAGGTAGGGTAAGGACGGTGGGGTTATAAGCAGCTGCGCCAGTGGACGTGGCGGCATGCTCGGTTGAGGCAAAAGACTGAATTACGTCATCATTCATCCCATACCAGCCTCTTTCAGGATTTCTACTGCTGCAGCATTGCGGCGTGACAATGCTCACAACCTCCTGTCTCACCTATTTTGTCGGCCTGCATAGGGGCGTTCTTATTCTGAATCAACCTTTCACATCGCAGCATCCATATGCGGATTCTATCTTGGCCTCACCACGACTGCTCACTTACTGGAACGAATAGTTTGAGTGAGGTCAATCAGGCTTGAGAGTAGTTTGACTATATCCACGCTCGCACTACTTGAGTGAAACAGATTCGTCGATTGTCCGCTCAGGCTGACATTTTGTCAACATCTCTTATATTGGACTACGTACATTATTGAGATCCAGATATGAAATTTGTCAGGATGTACAAGTACCAAGAAAACGTACCCTGTGATCAGTTGTGCCATGTGAAATGGGGTTGAGAAGAGAGAAGAGTTGGCAGGCACTATTGACAATGCGCGCACATGAATCAATTCCGCCCACGCTTGGATCAAAATATCATCTCTTCCCCCATCACTCCACAAAAAACATCCACATTCTGGAAATCTATTCCGCACGGATAAGAAGGGCCCGAAACGCGCAGAGTCCAAGGATCAGACACCTTCCCTTCAACTCCGGTGGCGAGTGACGGGGTAGCGAGAAAGGAGAAAAAGAGGTGCCGCACCTGGCTGGCCCAGGCGAGGTTTCCCTTTGGGACACTGAGCTTGCAAGGAGGTACCTATACACCGAGAATCAACACCTCGTGTATGTAATTAGGAAGAAATGACTACGAACTTGGCTTTGACGGTCGCTGGGCTCTTATCCGGCTGCCCAACGTCCGATCCTCCAATCGCAATCTGCACCTGTAAGTCACTCTCGCTCGTCGTGTCCTTAACGTGATTAATACACCATACACACCCGGGTGCCCTATTCGCATAGATCCATAGTAGGCGTCAAGTCATCCGCGCTGCTCACACCGAGGTCGAAGACCGTGGCGTGCGAGGAACAGAGGGACTCGGCAGCAACGAAAGCTGTGTAGTACGTCGTCCCAACGGTTCATTTGTGGAACGTCGATTGGTCAGTTGGGGACCGGGTGCTGATACCACCATGAATTGATCAGGTGTGGACACGACGATGAACGGCTAAACGTACATTGCAAAACACATCCCGCCCACCGGTATGAATCATTTCGCCCGCGGAGTCATTCGAGACCATCTGGAACGCGTCAGCCTGACCCCAAGTGCTGACCAAAACGCGTTGCTGATCCACCACATGAGCTAGTGTTTGTTTCCATCAGAACCGCTTGCCGTTCTGCATCACAAAGTTCCTAAAGTTGTACTCAATGCTATGGCGAGATTACTGCGCGGCGTGACTAAGGAAGTTGGGGAGATGGTGTGGGGATCTTGGATCGTCCCAACCGTGTTGAATCGCGCGGCACATTTTCCTATCGGATAGCTATTCGAGGGGTTTGGTCAAATGCAGAAAAGAAGGGAAAGACGTACTTTTGAACAGAGGGGAGAGCCAGACTTCGTGTGTAGAGAGACACGAGGCCGGTGTCCCATACTTGTTCGTTCGTCCGCATATACAAGATTGGCACGACAAGCAGATTGGACAGGGAGAGTAGCGTTCATCGTGTCTGAATATCAAAGTCTTGAAAGTCCCTGATATAGATATCATTTTAATCAACCAATTCTTAACTTACCGAAAATAGGCTCACGGTCGTTGCAATGCTGATGACCTTAGGTTCGTTGCCGATTTTGATCCCATTAGATCGTGTCTGTAGCCCTTATCGATGACGAGGCTTTGAGGGGGGTATCCTAGAAGAGGAGGTTTATTGTTGGATGGTAGAACAATAATTAACCCAAGTTTGTAGGTATCGATGGAGTGATGAACATTGAGTGGAAATGTAGACCGTAGTGTTCAGAGTTATATAAGAGCGATGGTGTTACGTCTGCGGAAACGCAACATCAGCACCACGGTTGCACATGTCCATGTTGAGTGAAAGACGTACAGAAGTCGAAATGCCAGCGATATTTATGAGATCCATGGGTATTACCATATTATCCGCCATGACCAGACATCTCTATATAAGTTATCCTGGGAACGATAGAGGTTGCCAGTGCCACTGCTCTGGAGTTGACAAGTTGCGTGTTGGCCCCCGTGGGGGGTTCCTGATGACCACGTCTACATCACGTGACTTTTCAACCCTCCCCCCCTCCCCGTTCATGCAAGCTTCAAAGTGATGGTCATCTGAGAGTAGTTCCTCCCTCATTCCCCAAGTGTATGGAACCTCTTAAATGCGTTGGACACACCATGACAGTCTTTCGTTATATTGCTCGAAACGACTTCCGTGCCACGTTGACTTCAAGCACGAAGACTGCAACTCGGCTTCTATTATGATGCGAACGCAAAATGCACTTGTCGACCTGGGCTGCGTATGCAGATAGGATGACATTAAATACCGTTTTCGTGACTGCATTCTTTGCTTTTCTTATTGTTTTACTGTACGTTCTCCGTTCTCCATTTTCCTTGTCTGACTGACACCTTGGCACCACGTGGCTAGTCAACGACAAGGTGCCTTTCGTTGCAACATAGATAGTACCCCTAAAGAACTTGAAGTCCCTTCTCTCGAGGAGTGTGCAGGGGTGGACCAGATGATGCTGACGATGTTTAGTGGGAGACGCAGGAGTGCAAGCCCGACAGCCGGAATTGATGGGGTGGAGGCAGAACTTCTCCACGACTTGCATGGAGAGTGTTCCATACCAAAAGAGCCTAAAATATTTGATTGCATTTACTCGTACATTTATATAGATACCTAGCAATGATGCTGCTCAAAGTATATTGTTCGTAGTCATATCCCATTTAGTCAACTTATTACATATCAAGTCAGTCCACACATCACATGCTGTTCAAGATATGTTTGGTAGTTGAGTGCGTACATCCTGCCGCATTAAGTATGACAAGGTGGTCAAAGCGTGAGATTATAAATGGTAAGAATCGTTCGAGTTTCAAGTTTGATCCTCACACCCATTCTCAATAGCAAGCCAGAATCATCACCATGCAAAGCACAAACCTTCCAACTTCCCATGGACTAAGGCTTCTAGCCCTCGGTAGGCTGATCCTTTTCCTTCGTGCTTTCCCTTGGGTCTCACATACCCAACCCCAGATGATGGGGGTACTCGTGGTCTCTCCGAGCTTCTGATCATAGAAGAGCTTATGAACAGGATAAAGTACATCACCAATGTCTCCGTACCACCAAAGCCTTGCGAATATTTTGATATGATTGGTGGTGTTGGAACAGGAGGGTACGTCCCATATGAAATTCAATTGTGTGTTTTTCTCAGGCTTGATCATCTAGACTTATTGCATTGATGCTTGGACGGCTCGAGATGCCAATCGATCAGGCCATCAAGGAATATGTTACCTTCTGTTCTAAGGTTTTCTCAAATAAGAAGTGGAAAAGCAGAAATGAGAAGTTCAGAGCCTCAGTCTTTGAGGCTAGTATGGAAGCAATGATTAAATCCTCTGGGTTGTCACCAAATGCTCCACTGCGAGATGATGGTTCCCAAAGTTGTAAAAGGTTTGTGTATCACCTTGATAGTTGATAGAGAATAACCTGGATTATTTCTAGTTTTGTTGTGGCACTTCCAGCTCCTCACATGACACCACGATGTTTTCATTCATATACAGTGGGTGCAAATCAGGGCCCAAACTGTACTATTGTGCAAGCAGCACGGGCAACTACTGCTAATCCTGAATTTTTCAAGCCTGTGGTGATCACTGACGGAGGCATTTCAGAATCTTTCATTGGTGGTAATTTTGGATATAACAATCCAGGCAGATTTGTTCTTGAAGAGACAGAATCTGTCTTTAATGATTCTACACCAGTGGCCTGCTTTGTCAGCATAGGTGCTGGAAAGCTTGACCCTGCTTCATTGCAAAAATCTAATATGAAACATATGCTGGATATTCTTAACAAAATTGCAGCTGATAGTGAAAAAGTTGCTGAGGAGTTGATGAACCAATATACACATATTCCTGATGTGTTTTTCAGGCTTAATGTTGAACAAGGGCTGCAGAAATATGCTTTGTATGATTGGAAAAATTTGTCAGAAATCAAAACTCATACTCAGTCTTACTTGCTTCAATCTACAATTAAAAAAAAGATTCATAGTATAGTACAGGCTTTGCACAACTGTCCTGACAAAATATCTGTTGGAAACTTGAAAGGCCCCTTATTGTCTAGCAATCTTAATACTCCTAGGCAAGATATTTATCAAATTCCTGCTGCTACCCAGGTCTTTACAGGGAGACAAGATATTCTGGAAAAATTAAACAAATACTTTTTTATAGATTTCATCTCTCAAGTACAAAAGAGATATGTTTTTTATGGTTTGGGTGGAGCTGGAAAGACACAACTTGTTTTGCAATTTGTGGCCCTGTATGGATCAAGGTGGGTTAGATTCAAGGGCCTCTTGTTGTCTTGTCATTGATTGTCAGTCTAGATTTGCATCTGTATATTTTGTTGATGCAAGCTCAAGGACTTCTATAGAACAATTCTTTAGGTTTATTGCTAGTCAGGCAAAAATCTCTGACTCTAGTGTAACTGCTGGTCTCCAATGGCTTTGCTATGAACAAAAAGAGTGGCTGTTGATCTTTGACAATGCAGATGATTTAGAGCTCAACCTTCAGCCCTTTTTCCCCCCTTGTCAACATGGAAACATCATTATTACTACAAGAAATAAAGAATGTATCACCCATGCACCACATCATAATGATAAGATTGAAACATTAAATGAAGAAGATTCAATTGCTCTGCTTAAAAAGATCTGTGGCAGATCAGAATTTTCCGATGTAGAAGCTAAGGAGCTAGTTGAAGAACTTGGTTTTTTGCCTTTGGCTATTGTACAAGCTGGTCACTATCTGTTGCAAGAAAAATGGTTAGGGTTTGCTCAATATATTAAAAAGTATAAATTGAACAGAAAGAGATTTTTGGAGCAAAATATGAAACAACATGTTGATTGTTATTCATTGTCATTGTATGCCTCATGGAAAATCAGCTATGACAAGCTTTCCACAAGAGCAAGAACAGTACTCAACTTTTGGAGCATTTGTAATTATAGCAGAATTCCTATAAACCTCTTACAAAGAGCATGGAATGCTATAGGTGCTAGACAAAATAAGCATGTTCCAGAGCTTCAACAGTGCTTGAGCTTATTTCTTAATGAACAACAACAATGGAGTGAAAAAGTGGTAGATGAAACAATCAAGTTGCTTACATCATATTCACTAGTTGAAAGAATTGCAGAAAATCTGGTGACAATGCATCCTTTAGTTCAACATTGTTGTTATGCATTTTTGACAGAGAAAGAGAAAGAGAAGGTGTGTTGCTGGGCATCACAGATTTACTATTGTTTGGGTCAGAAAGAGTTTGATTATAATGACATTCAATTGTGGTTACCCCATGTGAGAAAGTTACAACAAAATATATCAGTAGGGCTGGAAGTGTCAAAAGTAGTTGCAAGATTTTTATTAATAGCACAGCTGTGGAGTGAGGGAATTAGTGAAGTAGAAAAAGTCATAAGGAGCATTGAAAGAACAGAACTCAAGAAGTACAATTACTGGCATAGCATGTTAGGATTCATGTTGCAAAGGTCTGGAAGGCTGGAAAAGGCCGAAGAAATACAAAGACAGGTTTTGACTGCTCAGCAAGAAGTGTTAGGAAAGAGTCATCCTGACACTTTTAGTAGCATGAATAATCTTGCAAACACTCTACGAAGCGCTGGAAAGCTCAAAGAAGCTGAAGAAATACAGAGACAGGTGTTGGCTGCTCGACAAAAAGTGTTAGGAAACAGTCATTCAGACACTTTTCATAGCATGAATAGCCTTGGAATTACTCTACAAAGGGCAGGAAAGTTCAAGGAAGCTGAAGAAATACAAAAACAGGTGTTGGCTGCTCGACAAGAAGTGTTAGGAAACATTCATCCTGACACTTTTAGTAGCAGGGATAGCCTTGCAAACACTCTACAAAGGGCTGGAAAGCTCAAAGAAGCTGAAGAAATACAGAGACAGGTGTTGGCTGCTCGGCAAGAAGTGTTAGGAAACAGCCATCCTGACACTTTTGACAGCATGAATAATCTTGCAAACACTCTACGAAGGGCTGGAAAGCTTGAAGAAGCTGAAGAAATACAGAGACAGGTGTTGGCTGCTCGGCAAGAAGTGTTAGGAGACAGCCATCCTGACACTTTTTGTAGCATTAATGATCTTGCAAACACTCTACAAATAGCTGGAAAACTCAAGGAAGCTGAAGAAATACAAAGACAGGTGTTGGCTGCTCAGCAAGAAGTATTAGGAAACAGTCATCCTGACATTTTTCATAGCATGAATAGCCTTGGATTTACACTACGAAGAGTGAGAAAGCTCAAAGAAGCCGAAGGAATACAAAGACAGGTGTTGGCTGCTCAGCAAGAAGTATTAGGAAAGAGTCATCCTGATACTTTTCATAGCATGAATAGCCTTGGAATTACTCTGCAAAAGGTGGGAAAGCTCAAGGAAGCTGAAGAAATACAGAGACAGGTGTTGGCTACTTGGCAAGAAGTGTTAGGAAACAGCCATCCTGACACTTTTGACAGCATGAATAATCTTGCAAACACTCTACAAATAGCTGGAAAGCTCAAAGAAGCTGAAGAAATACAGAGACAAGTGTTGGCTGCTCGACAAAAAGTCTTAGGAAACAGCCATCCTGACACTTTTAGTAGCATGGACAATCTTGCAAACACTCTACAGATAGCTGAAAAGCTCAAAGGAGCTGAAGAAATACAGAGACAGGTGTTGGCTGCTCGGCAAGAAGTGTTAGGAAAGAACCATCCTGACACTTTTGGTGGCATGAATAATCTTGCAAACACTCTCCACAGGGCTGGAAAGCTCAAAGAAGCTGAAGAAATACAAAGACAGGTGTTGGCTGCTCGACAAGAAGTGTTAGGAAACAGTCATCCTGACACTTTTAGTAGCATTGATAACCTTGCAAACACTCTGCAAAGAGCTGGAAAGCTCAAAGAAGCTGAAGATATACAGAGACAGGTGTTGGCTGCTCGGCAAGAAGTGTTAGGAAACAGCCATCCTGACACTTTTTGTAGCATGAATAATCTTGCAAACACTCTACAAATAGCTGGAAAGCTCAAAGAAGCTGAAGAAATACAAAAACAGGTGTTGGCTGCTTGGCAAGAAGTGTTAGGAGACAGCCATCCTGACACTTTTAACAGCATGAATAATCTTGCAAACACTCTATAAATAGCTGGAAAGCTCAAAGGAGCTGAAGAAATACAGAGATAGGTGTTAGCTCCACAATTTAGAGACAGTCTCTCAATATTCAATAAATCAGTATTTTGATGAACATGAGAAATAAATACTGCTTATTATTCTGTAAGTCCTTGCTATGGACAAGAATTCCTTCTCAATAATTGCTTGTTATGAATGGTGCCTTTTGTTGGGATTGCCACACTCTTCCTCACTATATAGTGTGATACTATGCTCCTCCTTTTGTGGAAACTTTAGGGTATGCCCAGAATGTGAATTATGGTGAAGGGAGTACTGTGATGACTATGTTGGCAGCACTGTTCTTTGTGTTTATCTTGTGCATTACAATTTTCCCAGTTTGTGTAGGAAATGATATTTGATGTTAATATGTTTCACACATCAAAGTAGTAGAGAATCTTCAGATAGATTTATTGCTGAATTGTTGTTGTAGAAAATTATAATGGCCTCAATCAATGAATGTGCTGACACATCTATAACCATACTCAGCCAGATACACTCCTGCACTGCCTCAAATGCTGCCATGTCCTCAGGTAGTTCACCCAATCTGAGTCATGAAGCTGATGAAATCAATAAGCATGTCACCACTCAAGTATACCTGCAGAAATTAAGTTTCTTTGAGGTACTAAAGCATGCATATTGCTGTGTGCCAATAGGTGTATGTGTAACAATCTAGGAATTGAGACAGCTGTGAAACTGCATATTGTATATGTGGAGGTAGTAAGCCAAAGCAAACCTCTGACTAAGTTGCAATAAGGTATACTTGCAATGGTGTCAAGGTTTTGTATTAGAGTTGATTTGTCTACTCAATGGAACCTCAGTCCTGACTCCATCAGTACAGATAAGAAGAAAGGTCAGTCTGACCATATTGCAAGACTAGCCATCAATGAGCAGCATCTGCAAAAGGTTCACTTGCCTATTGAGTAGATCCCATTGTACTGCAATTCTTATGATATGATGTGACATGCTAAGGTTAGATATAGTCAAGATCTTTTGCAGTTTATCTTTGAAGTAGTTGTTTGCTGCTTTGCTACTTGCAATGGAAATGAAGTAATCTATATGAATACTTGTGACGACTCCCCCTTCTATTACTTCTTCAGAAGTATAAACATACCTAGCAACTCAGCCATACAAATCCAACTCTTTTGATTGTTTTGTCTAGTGTTTTGTTCCATATCTGTATGGCCTGCTTCATCCTTACAACTGTAAGGGTGACCTCTGAGAGTTGTGGCTCAATCACACAACTAGCAGAGGAAAATCCGAAGTTATATTAGGCATGATAATCAATGATATAATAGTAACTAATCACCTAGCAGAGGGAAATCCAAAGAGAACAAGTCTAAGGATTCTCCACCACTTGGTGTGGCACATCAGCGGGTGGCAGAGGCATGGGAACAACTGTACAGGTGACTGGAGCTAACCTTAACCTTGGATAATGCTTGAACAGAGAGTGTGGGAAGTTCTGGGGCATTCCTAAAAAGGAAACGACCTCCGGAAATCTCAGGAGGTCTAGAGCAAGCCCTGGGGGTCCCGGGGAGTGGTGTAGGAGGTGGGTTGGGGTGTAGTGAGGTGGCAAAAATGAAAGCCAAATGAAGTCCCCTGACAACAACACCCTCAATGATTTACACATCCAATCCTCCTTTCCAACTTTTTTGAACCTCTTTAGTTGTTGCATGTGTATCTCTTCTTATTCTGGTAGAATCCCATTTAAGAATGCTATTTTAATGTTGACCTGTATTGTGTGTAAACCTAATGATGCCACTGAGTGTAGTAATATCCACCAGAATTCTGTGCATGCTATCAGTGAGATGATTTTGTCATCATCTTTTTGTTGAATCATAGTATATTCTTGTAAGACATGTTAGGTCTTAAGCCTAGCTATATCTCCATGCTTATAACATTTGATTGTGAAAACAGAATAGCTTTTGAATAAAACTTCTCACTTGGTGATATGAGACCATTCACTTTATCCAGTTCAGTGAATTTCTTGCCTCCTCCAATGTCTTCAAAGCATCTGATGCTTGAGTCCATATGGTTTCTATATCCTAAATTCTATAGGTCCTCTCCTCCTCTCAACTTGGGCCTTTCTAATATCATTTGCAGATTCTCTCAACTCTCTGTTTGCTCTTTCTGTGCAAGTTTCTACTAAGGTGTCTGACAATGCCTTCAATGTCAGAATTTGAGGTCTGTTTGAATATCTGGATGGAGGATGACCTTGAAATGTGGACATGTTTTCCACTCTTGGGCTTTGCAATAAAGGATCTTGTTGATAGATCTCTGATGATAGTGCATTGATGTGCATCCATTGTGTTTTTAGTAAAACTGAGATGTTCTTTTGGCAATGGGTTGTGAGCTAGTGGTTGAAGCATCTGCAGTCTGCCTGGTACTATTCACATGGGTTGAGGTTTGAATCCCACAACAAACCACTAAAAATTATGTGTGTCAAGTTTTTATTATTCATTACTGATTTCTTTCTCTTTTCTATATTCATTTTTCTTAATTGCTGCAGATTAAATAATGTTTTGAAGATATTGCTTGGGGCCCCTTGATCCCAAACTACAACAAGCCCCACTAACCCTGGATGCGGGGACCAAGCCTAACACCCCCCCCCCCCCCCCCCGCACCTCTATTCCTCCACCAAGCTCCAAGCAAGGGGAGAAGGGCCGACTGAACAAGTAACCCCCCAGAGGTTGACTCCCCCCCCCAACAGATACAACATGAACAGTTGAGCTTTGATGGTAAACTCTCTCTGGAGATATTTGAAGCTTCAGCCTAAAAACTGGCAGGTAGGCCCCTCCAAACATACACATTGCAAGGGCCAATCCCCAGGCAATTAGATGAGTGACAGAGATGCATATATACAAAATAAGCTGCCCAACACACAAACAACCCTCAACCTATACACCCAAACAACATGCCCCAACTTGACAACTCAAAAAAAAGAGTGCAGGACTATTCCTCCAGCCTGTCAGGTTCCGCTGACCATGGGGGCTCGGTCCACTGGGCAAATACCTTATGTGGTAATCATCTTATACACAGACGCAGAGCACTGAGA
Source organism: Termitomyces sp. T159_Od127 (assembly GCA_018857305.1). Taxonomy (NCBI): domain Eukaryota; kingdom Fungi; phylum Basidiomycota; class Agaricomycetes; order Agaricales; family Lyophyllaceae; genus Termitomyces; species Termitomyces sp. T159_Od127. Next base: position 620 of record JABCKQ010017503.1, on the reverse strand, counting down.
GGGGCGCAAGGCGTAGGAGACCGAAGCAGGGCAGGGGCGGTATGTGGGGGAGTGCCGGTAGCGCCGGCAGGGGGGGGGGCGAGTGCCAGGGAGGGTGGAGGACGAGTGCTGGGGGTTGGCGCAAGTCCCAGGAGTACAAGAAGGTGGGACGAGCGAGCGCCAGTGAGCGAGTGAGTCTCGGGGATTCAAAGAGGTAACAGGCATGGGGACTTAGCAAGTCCCAGGGATGGAAACAGAGCCAGGGAAGTTAAGCAGCTGAAAGGGGAAAGAGTCAAGATAAGATAATGAGAAATGGAATAGATTAAGTTGAAGAGAGGAGCCGGGAACAGAAGAACCAAGAGAACTTAGAATAGAGAGAGAAGGAGAGAAATTAGAATAGATTAGGTGATGAGACGAGTAGAGACGAGATAGAGAGATGATACAAAACGAGTATGATGAGAAAAGAAGCAAGTAGAAATAACAAGACTGGGGCACGTGAGAAAATGAAACAGAGGCAAGAACACGGCAAACAATATGAGGCTATGGTAATAACAAGACTAGAGTACCTACTTACTACTCTACAACTTATATACTACGCAGTACGTAGGGCCTGGGGCTCAGGCCTGGGTTCCAGTGGTGGG